>VOPJ01012920.1:0-10023 GCA_014673585.1 Semibalanus balanoides | reverse complement strand
GGTAACATAGTAGGTAAGCGGGATATTTGTGTGCCGACACAGAGCCTTCCCTGAGGAGGTGGATGTTGCCTTCCTGGGTGACGAGGGGCGCATCAGGGGCTGAGGGGGGCCGTGCGCCCCCCCCCACATTGGCGACTTTTACAGACTAAATTATTGGTGACGTCCCTTTTTGCACTTTTAGAGGCCTGCCAAAATATTAGTGGCCTAAATCCGGGGTAAATTTTTTTTCCGCGACATTTTTTTCGGGGGTGCCCTTCGCCGAAGGGGGTCCCCTGGGATGCTGTTCCGCTGTCGAAGGTTGGCTTGTGCCTCTGTGGGTGACCTTACTCCGCGCCATTGCGCTGCATATATATATATATATATATATATATAATATATTTATATATATATATATATATATATATATATCTATATATATATATTCATGTATGATTCATATTCCGGCCGACGTTCCATTTAACCAACTTTGTTTTGTCTGCATCTCATGACACTGCAATGCCTTTGAGCCATGCCCGCCCCAACAAGGTCCTGAACCAATGATTCTGCCTCCCCCCAAAACGTCGGACGTAAAGTTGCTGTCGGGTTTCACGATTGGGCTTTACCCCCCCCCCCTCCCCAGCCAACAACTTCTCGATCATGACCTGATGCTTTGCTCACCCCCTCCCTCTGGAGGGTCACGTAGGACCAGCAGCATAACTATACTAAGCGTGGTGTCCTCAAGGACTGAAAACCTAGGTAATACCAATATCAGTCATCTGGTATATATTTTCTGTCTATTTGTATAAGGTGGTACAATCTAAGGCTTATCACTTTTTGAAAATACTTTAATTGCTAACCACCAGCCTTTTAGTCGACAATTGTCGCACATGTCCATCAGCAAAGGAACACACAGATTTGGTGAAAATTCAAGCTTACGAGATATTTTAGGTAATACTGCTGTGTCCACCGATACCAACTGTTATTTCAGCTTTCATATAGACTTTAAATATTGTTCTTAACGCTTTAGGCTAAGTCTGCTTGAAAATGTGCACGCACACACGCCCGTACAATTGCCAGCGAACCGAAACATGGCGAGCCGTCCAAATGTACCAAACGATTTCTCCCCCGTTTCACGTCATCACGTTCGGACCAATCACGTCGTCGAACTTGCTCAGACTGGTTGGTCAATACTAGCTGATAGCCAAATATAGCTTAACTGAGTAATCTGATAACACGGTCAAGATGTGCAAGCTGCTCGCGGTTGTCAACGACTTTTAACCTATGTTAAATGGAGCCGGAGTACCCCCCTGACCTAGTGACATCATCAAATACAGAAGCCGCAATTTAACCTCAAGAATTTGGGGCTGTCCATTTAGATACTTTTGGAAGTATACTACTTGACCGAGACAGTGACGCCAGCCCTACTGTTACCCAGAAGTGTCTGAAAATATGTATAGTAACTAAATAGTTAAGTTATGTAACATCAAAAATGCTAGGAGGTGATCATAAAACCTCCACACTCAGTGCATGGTAAAAGCAGTAAAGTGCACAAAATTAACATAGAACACAAACAATAGTGGAATGGTAGGATGACTCATGAACTAGCTACAAACCTTTCTGAACTCTTTGTAAAATGTTTTAGCAGAAGTATCAGTCGAGTCATTGGCCTTGGCCATGTTTGCGTAATCTTCATTTTTGGTCTGTACTGCTGAAACCAGTTGATCTAGGGAGTTTGAGCCAGAAGCAGTATCTTTGGCTCTTCTTTCTGTTTTGAATTCTTCCCTTTTCTTTTCACGCTGCTCTTGAATTCTTTGTTTTTCAGCTTGAGCTTCTTCAATGATCTTTTCTTTAAAAGGTGCAAGGTTAGGCACTCCCGGGTCCTTTTTCTTTCCTTTCTTTGGATTTTTTTTTGCTTCCTTTTTCAGTTTCCTGTTGTGATCCTTGACTTTTTTGATAACCTTATACCTCATTCTTGCTGACACTCGCTTGCTCTGCTTCGCCTTAAACTTGTTAGTAACCATTGTGAAGCTCTTAGGGTGTAACCAATTTATTTAAAACGCGTAATTATCAAAAGCACACTGGATGACACAGGGCAACAGCGATCACCACGCTATTCCCTTTCCAAAAGGCATTGCATTGCGTAGCAAACCTAAACAACAAGCATGTTCTTTTTGCCACAGCTGCGTCATAACTGACTTGAAAATAATGGTTCTTGTTAAAGAGTTTTACTACTAAATTAAAATGTGTCCGTAATCATTAAAATGTATTAGTCGTTTTGTAGATGCATCATGTATTCCTAAATAACTGGTTTCGATCGAGGTTCTAGTGGGGGGTTGGCCCCCACTTTTCGCCACCGGGGGGGGGGGGGCGGGCCCCTGCCTGCCCCTCCGTTGGCGAAGAAAGAAGTGGTGGGCCAAGATGTCCGTGAAGTTAGCCACAGCCAACACAAACCAGAAATTTGCCAAACGTCAATATTTGTGTCCAAAATACGCATGTAGGTCCAAGTCCGCATACGAGGAATTAAGAATCTGATGTTATTTTCAAATGTCAGGTCAAAGGTCAAGGTCAAATGAGCGAATCCCTCCATACCGACTCTTAATGTACCTTTTTGTGGACAAACGATGCGTTGCACGAATTTTTCAAGGGCACCAATCGAAAGAGCGCGTCAAAATTAGGGTGGGGTTTTTCCCGAAGTTTCGATTAAGTTCACCTAACGTCACCAATCGACGTTTAACTACGGAAAACCCGAAAAATCGACCTTCGATTTTTCGAAGGTTCGAAGGTCGATTTTTCGGGTTTTCGGTAGTTAAACGTCGATTGGTGACGTTAGGTGACCTTAAAATCGAAATTTCGGGAAAAACCCCATCTTCATTTTGACGCGCTCTTTCCGATTGGTGTCCTTGAAAATTCGTGCAACGCATCGTTTGTCCACAAAAAAGGGTACACAAGGTCGATTTTTAGTGTTTTCGGTAGTTAAACCTCTATTGGTGACGTTAGGTGACCTTATTGAAATTTCGGGAAAAACTCAATCTTCATTTTGAACGCGCTCTTTCGATTGGTGCCCCTGAAAAATTCGTGCAACGCATCGTTTGTCCACAAAAAGGTACATAAGGCGGTATTGAGCGGATTCGCTCTTTGACTTGGACCTTTGATTTGACATTGGAAAATAACATCAGATTCTTAATCCTCCGATATGCGACTTGGACCTACAATGCGTAGTTTGGACAAAAAATAATTTGACGTTTGCAAATTTCTGTTTGTGTTGGCTGTTGCTAACTTCCACGGAACATTGGCCAAGGGCGGATCCAGGGGGCCAAAGGGGCCATGCCCCCCCCCCCAAAGGTCCTGAGACTATGTTTTGGCCAACCCCAAACGTCGACATACAGCTGTCACAAAAAAATTGCTTTTGCAACGTCAAATACAGCGCATTCCATTTTAAAAACTCGAAAATTTCGCGCCGCTTCGCGGCCATGATACCAACAATTGTTTAATGATAAGGAATTTGTAAAATGGAAAATTAATGAATTAAGCGTCTGGCGGTCTTGGCGGTACCTATTTGCTAGCCCCAGGTCCACTCCCTCATAAAATTATGCACTTGCAAGTTGGGCTAAATTGTTAAGCTAGTCTACCGATTTCCGAAAAAGGTGACGCGAATGCAGAGACGCGGACATCGGCACCAGGAAGTTGCCTTCTGCGGTGTCGAGTTGCTGGAACCAAATGCTTATTAAAAATGGGACCAGGCAACCATTCTCCCGAAGCCATTTCGTCGCCAGCCTCCTCCAGATCAACAGGGACCATTTATGTGCGGAAAGTCGTTCTGCCGCTCGCTGTTTCAAAACCATTTGGCACTGTTGGTTTGATACCATTTGTATGTTGGCAGTTCGGTGCATATTATACAGTTTATTATCACCCATTATACTAGTTATAAGGCACATAATAGCCGTTTTCAACGAAGGTTTTATTTTGCGCAAAACCCTGTTTTAAAATGTTTCAGTGGTAACGTCTTCACGATGGGCCTAATTTGCGAAAATGTTTTTAACCCCTCGCCGTATGGGACCGTAGGGTGAGGTTAAAACATTTTTTCGTTACAATTAGTCTCGAAAGCGCAAGCGGCTACTACTAAAACATTTTAAAACGTTTAAAATGTTTTAAAACCATTTCGCGCAAATAACCCTCATGAAAACGCTTTACTGTCAACAGTCATGTGATTTTACTATCCGAAAATGTATTTTAAAAACTACCTTAATTTAGAATATTCTTCATCATAACCAGATGTGCACCGCAGGCATAGGGTTATCTTAGTCTGGTTCCAATGTTAAATTATGTTTCCACACCTAAAATAAACTTTTACGCAACTTTGCGGGTCACATCTGTCACGGCCTCGTCATAACAAAGCCATCGCCATCGTTTTCGGTTCATATAACGGTGAATTGAATGAATGGCACGTTTAGCTTTATATTCTCTACAATGCGAACCGCGCACTCGCAGCGTTGCAGGTCCACAAGGCGTGCGGTCCTGATAATATTAGCGCGAGGATAATTAGAGAATGTAGCGAACAGCTGACTGCTGCCCCTGGTTATCTGTTCACCATGGTGTGTTGAGCGGGGAGAGTTCCGCGAAGTAGGTGGGCAAGCAAACATTGTTCCGGTGCACAAAAAGGGTTCCAAAAAATTGTGATCGAATTACCGCTCTATCTCGCTTACCCCGTTGTTTGGAAAGATTCTGGAGCGCTGTATTTGCGACGAGCTATTGGCTCGTGTTAGTCCCGGGTTGTCTCCGAATCAACATGGATTTGTTCCACGCCGGTCATGTGACACAAAACTAGCTTGCCTTTTAAAAACGGCGTGGGAATCAATCGCATCCGGTCATCAAACCGACGTAATCTACACAGACTATTCCTCGGCTTTTCAGAGGCGTCAACCACAACTACTGCTTCACAAGCTTCAAAAATTCCTACGCAAATTTCTGAGACTGCTCTAGCTGGCTTATCTTCTACTTGTGTAACGCGAAAACAGCGGTAATTGTCACGGAAAGTTTCGGAATGGACACCGGTACGCTCTGGGACGCCGAGGGAGGGATTATCTCGCCAAATCCTGTTTGCTCTTTTATCATGACCTTCCGGATAATATTAAGACAATTGCCTCCTTTTGCTGATAATGTGAAACTATACTACATTATTGTCCACTCGCAGAAGATTCCAATCTACCTTCAGGCTGATCTTGCACGTTTGACAGACTGGTCGTGCCTTTGGAAAATTGCAGCTCCAAATCCATCTAAATGTAAATCATTTCATGATAACACTGAAAAGAAAGCCGGTTGCTTAACACATACAAAATTAAAAGGTTGACGCTCTTGAGAAGGTCTCTTCTATAAGGGACTTGTGTTTGGCTGGATCATCAAACTAACATTTGCGATCACAATGATAAAATCGTTTGTAAGGGCAACAGGCTGTTTAGGTTGATGATCAGGTCGCCTCCAGTGCCCATCCTTTTGGGTGAGCGAGATCGAGAACGAGATTAAAACGCAAACCGGGAAACCGTTATCCTGGCAGCTTATCGGGCAAATATCCGCTCCGATTCTTGAATACGGAATGCCATCATTTGGGCGGCGCTGCTAAGGACTCACTTGGAAGACTGGACAAAATTCAACACAAGTTTGCTAATCTTGGCTGGCATCCATTTCTTTCCGGAATCACCAGACTCTAATTATGATCCTTTTTCGCCTACACAATTATCACTGGCAAAAATTGAACTCTGGCCTTTTTGCTGCGGGAGCTTTCCCTGGCATGTGCCCGGCGAGCATGACACGTGGCGATGGCCGGCACGCTCCTGTATGTCCCACCCGGCATGAAAGGAGACCGTTAGACGAGGCATCGTTTTGGTCGTGTGCCCAAAAGTTTTTTAACGCCTACATGTCTTCCTGTCCGTAGCTCTGATCCTTTTAGCGGCACGCCTGGTCAGTTTAGGTCACAAGTTATTAAAACATATCAGCCTATCTATCGTTCTTAACGCTTTATATTTATCTGGAAACTGTATATGTGTATTTTTATCGAATCCTTTAGCACTTTTTTTTGCAACATTGTTCCCCATTTTGTAAACCTGTGTAAATTTTAATGAATGTATGTAGTGTGTGTTTATGTATGCGAGCTCTGATGATATTATTATGTTGACTTGAGTCTTGTAATTGAGGCATCTCCTGTTGCTCATATGTTTTAAATAAATAAATAAATAAAATAAATAAAGAACCGCCTTGTTTTCCTCGTTTTATCAGGCAAGCCCGTAAAAATTTTAGCGCCGCTTCGCGGCGCTAAGTAACAAATACCTATTGCCTTTTTAAATATCCAAAGAAGTCGAAAAACTACAAAAAAATGCAAGAAATCGTGTGGTTGCAAAATAAAGCGTATCAAATCCGGGAAGAAATTCGAAATTGGGGGAGGTAAGGTCCACTAAAAATGGTTTGTCCCCCCCCAAAAAAACGGACGGCTGGATCCGCCCTTGGTGGTGGCGGATTTGATTTTGACATGGGGGGCAAGACTTCGATCAACTTAGTTCACGTAGTCATACACAGGGGCGTAGAAACTCATTTGATGTTGGCGGGGCAAAAAGTCTCAAAATTTGGGACTTTATAGGCAATTTTATAAATGTTTCGGATTCGGTTTTTTGACAATTTGGGGGCCATTTTTGTTAAAATATGGGATTATTATTTTGAAGAACTCGCCATATTGCGTAATTGGTATTTGTATTTGCAATTTGCTACAAAACAAAATGTTTGTGATTTTTCACAAATTTAGCTATTTTCGACCAAAAATGCCATGTAGCGACGTCACGAAAATCGGTATATCTCGTTTGTGTCCGACGCTAGTGCTAGTGCTAAAGTTTTTTTTTGTAGATGACGTAAAATTTATGTATAAATTTATGTATGTGTACTTCTTTATGTATAAAATGTATGTAATATCTTCGTGTAGGTATACCTACACGAAGATTTGTCAAGTTTCACGTCGATATCTGCTACGCTTCGGAAATTATTCAGGAAAAAACGAAGTGGTCGGATCCGACCCGTCCCCAGGCGGTCGTGGGCTATGCCTTTTCATTTTGGACCAGGTATGAAGACTCAAAAGTGGGGGGGGCGTTGCCCCTTCACTCAAAAAGTTGGAGAAGCAGCCCCTGCCCCCCCCCCCCCGGCACCTACGCCAATGGTGATATAGCTTAAGAAAATAGGTTGAAGGATTTTAAGGAAATTTAAAGATGATGATGATGATGTATCGTGATTTAGAGTGGCGATCTATCAGGGTTACCAGAGCCCGGAAATTAACCTAGCGTAACATACAATTGCAATGTAATAGCTACCAGAAAACAATAACCGTTTTCAGTAGCCAAATACTTATGTTTAAGTCGTTCCTTCCTTATGTTTGACGCATGTAGACGTGGAGTGAAAATTCTGTTTTTATTAATTAGCTTCAGCTAAAACGATTGAATCATATTTTTTACATTGTTTCATCATAAAATGTATTTACATCATGCTATTTCTGGGGGAGAAATCCAGTGCCAAGCCTCAGGTAACCCCTTTTCCTGGTTGCACAATGCACATCTCGGTTTGATACAAAATATTGGTCCCTGGGGCCAGCAATCACAAGAGAGCATCTGCCAGACACACTGGCGGATCCGGTGTGTGGGGGGGGGGGGCATCAGGGGCAAATGTCCTTCCCCATATCGCCTGAAATCGGCGCAAATTTAAACATTTCCTGATGTAGAAGGACATCTACGCAAATTTTACTAAGTACTAAGGAAAGTTTATTTTAAAACGTCTAGCAATGCACGAGAGAGCGAAATCCGATGAGTTTTTAATTTTTATGATTTTTTGGGGGGGTTGATGCCCCATGGCGCCAAAAACTTAATCCTCGATCCGCCAATGGCCAGACACTTAGTGCAATTAATTTTCTCATTCTCCAAATTTGTATAAGCAATTGCGAAATTTGTGTCATGCTGCGAAGCGCATGACACAAATTGTCGTTGCCCCCAAACCGAGCGGCTGGATCCGCCCCCGAGCCCCCTCCCCCAATTATTTCAAATTTGAACATAAGGCCTATGGCGTTGCATGGTAAGAACTGAGCTAAAACCTATCAAATTAACATTAGCCCCCCCCCCCCGAGCGATTTCATGAAGTTCCGCTTGTGAGTAGAAAAGTATTCCTCCGCCGATATTCACCAGTTTCGTCATGCGACGTGACGAGGGTGGTATAAGAAATTAGGTAGTCTTCAGTTCGTGGACTAAATAATTTATCAGAAGCTTAGTTTTCCATGAATCACTGTAATAAAGAAACCTGTATGTTTCAGGTACGTAATCTGAGGCCAGAGACATGCACGGATCCCAGGGCCTCCTCTAACATGTTAACTGGGGGGCTGCAGCCCCCCAGTGAAGCCGCCAGCCCCCCCCCCCAGTCGAGCCGAAATCAGGTCACTGGGGGGGGCAGATAAATGTCATCGTGTATGTATAAAAACGACAAACTCAATTCGGCGAAAATAAATAAAACTTCAATTGACGCAGATATAAAAGAAAATGACGTTAACTTAGTGAATAAGATCTCAATGGTAACTTGCTAATACATACCGACTAGGTTTTAGTGCGGAATAAATACCCATTCCACTTAGTTGTTAACAATATAGGCCAATTCGCCTTTGTCCATCTCCTGACAGTTACGTGGCATGTTTGGTATGGGCGCGGGCTTTGATTTGTGATGCTGGACTGATCGCTGGCAATTTCGAAACTATGTTCGAACCATTGGGGATTGTAGTTTCCAGGCGGGGAGGGCAAAGCAATTCTCTAGGCCGTCAGACCTTTTTTGACTGTCGGCCCTTTCATATGGTAGCCGGTCAGAGGCCTTAAGGAAGTCATGGGTGGGTCCCTTCATAAAGGTATTTCAATCTGGTCAGAAGATGAGGCCTTGCCCAAGCTTTTACAAGTGCCCTGGGCCTGGGTCCTATACCCTCAGTGACTGGTCATATGTGCTCGGGCCGGTCTGAGCGGTATTATCAAACAGACCTACCGAGAGCTTGGTCAAAGAAGTCCGCAGACGGTACACATAATTCGACCGACTAAGAAGGCCCTCGGCTTTGTGTAAGAGGGTATTTTATAGGTAGCCTCAGAGTGTGTAGACGGTTTGAGAGTCCTGGGCCAGTCTAGGAAGGGCCTAGCTAGTCTGAGAGACTGCGGCTGATCCGAGACGGTATTGTCCAAATCTGAGTGCGCCTTCTTGTTTGGTCTCAGAGGTCTCTTAGTTCGTTTGAAAGGGCCCTCGGGTCGGTCTGAGAAGGCTTCTGTCGGGACCTGAGAGGCCGATCTGAAGGTCCTCTTTCAGACCTCAGAGGGTTCCTTACTAAGGCCGAGAGAGCCCTTGGTTGGTCTGAGAGGGAACTGAAAGTCTGGTAACAATTACTGACAATACCTCATTCAAACGAAATACTGCAAAGTATTGGAAGGGGAGGACAAAGATAGACCCACCGTATCACGTCTATTAAGTTTAACTGGATCCATGGACCGACGAAATTTATGTAGTTCATAGTTTTGGGTTTTTTGGTCTTTTGGGTTCCAGTGGCTAGGTGTCGTGAATCGAACCCAGAGACGGTGGAAGGGGAGGCAAGGGGGCTGCAGTCGCACACCCAAATCATTGGGGAGGCAAACATAGCTTGTTCGCCATAACATCTCAAGCGGGACCGGCCAAAAGGTATATTTTTATCGAATAAACCCTGGTTAGTAAGGCTATACGTAAGGTCACATCAGGCATGGTAATGTACCTTCTCAGACCAGCACGGCGTCTGTTAAGACCAGTCAAGACACATAGTTAGAGGTGGGGGTCATTGGGGGTGGGGGTGGCATCAGGGTCAAGCCTCAAAACGATCAAAATTCGATCGAAACCTACGCATTTACTTATATGAAATACAACTCCGTTATACAACCTTGCATAACGGAGGATGGTTTCTTTTAACTCAGTCCTTAATGAACACATTAGCGAAATCCGACTAGCTTTTCCATTGTGTACAACTTTTTT
>VOPJ01012919.1:0-26449 GCA_014673585.1 Semibalanus balanoides | reverse complement strand
AGTTCCTCTTCCTTTTTGTACTTCTCCTCTTCTTTCCTCTTTCTCGTTTCTTCGCGGTTCAACTTCCGACGTTCATCTTTCTTCCTCAGCGAATTTTTGACGGTCCTGGGATATCTTTTGATCTGGAATGCAAAGGTTACTATAATAAAAAATACGTAATCCTACCGAGACGAAAAGTCCATGCAATAACAAATTGGTGGTGATTTGAGTTTGACTGCGCCACAACAGTGCATGGTTACATGGTACCAATGGTGGTAAAGAGTGGTAATGGATGACCTCTCATGACATCTAACTCACTATTTGGCACCTGGAACGTCTGTTCGCACCGACTTTACATAAATATAATATACAACATCAGACAGCGACCTTGGTTGCAAGTACCACGAGACCGACGATTACAAAAAGCAAACAAACGAAAGACGGCAAACAAAAGGAGTGTGGAAATCACACAAACTTAAAGGCACATCGCAAATTGCTTATAGTGAAGAAAATACGGAAGTTAAAATAACCAATCATCAAAATGATACAAGTTAACCCTAAACAAGGATTGTACAAAATAGCCAGAGACGGGACGCGGCACAGAACGACATCTATTGGCGACAATTTGAACCGGAACTTTGAACGCGTCGGTCTTCGCATCAATCTCCCACGTTTTATCGAAGAAAATCAACATGAGCGTAAACATGTCAACAGAGCAAATGTGTATTCTTCTTGTTCAGGGATCAGCATATATGTACGATTTCTCGAAATATTTCTGTCGATGTGTTAACGTGCACCACAAATCCCGTGGCTGCAAGCTTATCATCGTCCACCGAACTACGTAATATGGTCCCCAGATTCAGAAGCTACAACCCACATTATGCTGTACTCACAAACTCCTGGTCGGGCTCCTCGAACCTGAAGTTGAACTTGTGCTCGAACTCCTCCTGTTGGCCGACGGTGCGTTCGTCCTCGGACAGGTCGCCCTCCGAGTCATGGACCACCTCCTCGTAGCTCGGCACGTACGAGTCGTCACCATCCTCCAGATACCTGTCCGAGACAGAGCGGCTATCGTGACATCTGACAGGTATGATGTCCGGGAGCAGCGAACCACCTAAACTCGGCGTTAACAGTGCAATATAACTAGATCAATTTAACCTAGAGATAGAATAACTATGCAAAATTAACAAACAGATGGTGACTTAAAACAAATAACCTCTCAGGAAGTGGCTGCAAAGCGCACGTCCGGGACGGCCGGTCTGTGAATTCCACTTACCGCTTACTAAGAATATAGTCGCGTAAGAACGCCTCGTCTCTGGAGATTTTCGGATTGGACCAGGCTTCCTTCAGCCCCTTCAAACGTCCCTCGACTGCCTTGTCCCCGACCGTATCCTTCTGGCCCTTCAACCATCTCTTGTAGTGTTCGTCTTCCTGTTTCTGTGGGCGTACATAACAATGCGATATGTAAACAATCGCCAATGTAAAGCTTATATATTGCAATGCAAAAAGCCGGAGCCTAGTCGTGCGTGTAAACTGTAAACCGCGCATCGCATAACTGGATGACGGAGAATCATGACATGGTTAGCTCAAATTACAATATACTTATGCACGGACATTGAAATGTCATCCCTTCCTGTCTGACCTGAATTATTTAACATTATTACCCCGACAATGTACAAGAAGCAATACACAGCTTCAATGCACGGATGAACCTATTGCATATTTTGAACATCGATACCCGGTCACACATGTATGTCTGTCTCACATAAACGCTTACTATGACCCACCACAACAGAGCCCCCTGTGTGAGAGCGCTGGCTATGACTGCCGCCACCAGGCCCACAACAGAGGCCCCGGTGGAACACAGAGCCCCCTGTGTGAACAAACAGTAGCCCCGCTGTGGAGGAGTGCTGCTATGACTGCCGCCACCAGGGCCCACAACAGAGCCCCTCGTGTGACAGAACGCTGGCTGATGACTGCCGCCACCACGCCCACAACAGATCCCCCTGTGTGAGAAGCCGCTACTGATTAATCGACTGCCGCACCCAGGCCACAACAGAGTCCCCCTGTGTGAGAACGCTTGGCATATGACTGCCGCCACCAGCCCCAACAGAAGCCCCCTTTGTGAGAACGCTGGCCTTATGACTTGCCGCCACAGGCCACAACAGAGCCCCCCTGTAGAGGACGCTGGCTATGACTCCCCATCCAGGCCCACACAGAGGCCCCATGGTGAGAACGCTGGCTTGACTGCCGCCAACCAGGCCCACAACAGAGCCCCTGTGAGAACCGCTGGCATAGACTGCCCCCACCAGGCCCACAACTAGAGCCCAACGTGTGAGAACGCTGGCTTCATGACTGCCGCCACCAGGCCACAACAGAGCCCCCTGTTGAGAGCTAGCGGCTATGACTGCACCTGGCCGGCTCCTATGTACCTGCTCGTCGGCCGTCTTCTTCCTCTTCTGCAGCAGGCTGCTGGAGATGCCGTCGGCGCCGCCACCGTCCTCCGAGTCGGAGTCGGCCACCAGCGAGCGGAACTTGGCGCGGATGTCCTCCTGCTCCTCCATGTACGACTGCTGCTGCTGCCCCTGCTGCTGTCCGTCGGCCGCCGCGGGTCCCGGACCATCTGTGGTGACAGACAGCGCAGTCAGTCAATCCCCTCCCGTTCATATAGCCCTAATACCAGTCGCCCTTTGACGAATCGTCCTCCCGTTGGCAATGCCCTCCCTTTCGTATTTCCCTCGTGTTGCATACCCCTCCCAGTTATTAGGTCATCCTAGCCTTCCTAAGATCGGTATTAGCTTCAAGGTCTAACCTTACCTAACGGCTAACAATAACAGTAGGGAGGGGAGCACAACCCGGAGAGGAATACGAAAGGATATGATCGGGAGGGCAATTCGTAGAAGGGTGATTCGTGATAGGGGAATATGAACGGGAGCAGATTGTGAACGGGAGTGGAATTTGTCATAGGGCAATTCGTCGTAGGATAAAACAATGTGGAGGACATTACAAAGGAAAATTCGTAATGGGGAAAATGACTCCCCGTCTGGATCTACCATATTCAAAGCACTGTGGTCTTAGTCAATTCATCGCTCTTTGGTTGACCCGTGGTAGCTTAACATTACAATTATTTTATCATTGAAATGTATCCCTGCGAACCATCTACAGAGAGGCGCGTGCAGTCTGCCAACATACTTACCCTCTTCATTTTGAACCCCTCCTGTTTTCAGAAGCATTTCTCTCTCATAGTCTCTGAGGAACATTGGCTTTTCTTTGTGTTTCTTTTTACTTCTGGCATCGTGCTCTTCTTGCGTTTCATTAAAAAATCGTCTACTGGGATCATATATTTCCGGATCCTTTTGCTTTAACTTCGAGAGGGTTTCAAAAAACTGTTTTTCAATTTGTGGAGTGAGTTCCTGAAAGACAATTGCATCAGGCATGTGATGTTACCAACATACTCGTACATGCTTGGCACCAAACGTACTCGATTAATACAAAATTAAAACATATAAAACACGTATAAAATCATGACAATGTAGCACAGGGTACAATAACCTCTATATCGTATAAGCCTTGTAGTGCATCGCTACAATGGTAAAAGCAAATGACCAGTGACCACAATAATTGAAAAGCCTGATATTATCCGCATCACCACGCACTGTAAGGTAAGGTGCTGATTGACGCCCAAAACAGTGGATTATGAGAGTACTGGTCACCAAAAAGACATGCATGGGAACTGAGCATTTACATGCTCAAGAATCAACATAATTATAGTTTGGATTTGACAGATCATAGTGTATACATTTTTACTCTGCCTACTGATGTCATTCAGATATGGGAACCAACACTAACAACAACACAAACTTGTTGCATTGTGACAATACATGATGATATGCCAAAGCATACATAGCACGAGAAATGTCCATCCATGCTCCTGTCTGACATGAGGCCAGAGACATATTTATCTGAACTGGAATCATGGTATTTGTCACAAACAAAAAACAATCACGAACAGAACATAAATTATGCGATATCTTAATTGTCATATGATGACAGGAAGAGTGGAGTTAGTTCAGCACCAGAAATACTGATGTGTGGTTTCACTCAATGCTGTTATAATGTTCACATCTGCACAAAAGGATAGCATGCACTACATATTCTAGGAGAACCAGCCCACCTCTGCCTCGTCGTCCTCGGAGGAGGATGAGCTCTCGTCATCGGCATTGCCATGAGAGTCCAATGGGACATCCTTGCCATACTTTGCTTGCACTGCAATGAGAGGAAATATCGTGGTACATGCAGTAAAACACAACAGCGATGATGATGATATTACCTATATTCGTTTCATTTTGGTCACACAATGAAGCATCTGGTTGATGGCTGGAGGCTCATCTGGTTTACTCAACTGGTTGGGTTTCTTGCTGGGATTCTCAGCCAGGTAGTTTACATTGTCTAAGTTTATTTGTCTTATTGTCTGTTTACAGCAACTAAGTTTATCTGACCTTAGATCACCGATATACAATTTGAGATACCTATACGATTTGTATGCACTTCCTGATTACAGCCTTAGTTTTAAATCATTCGGTCAGAACTTAAAATGGTTGGTCAATAATATTGTAGCAATGTTTTATAGTTCAATACAGTTATTGAATAAGACAATGCTTAACTCCCTTGTGCAAACTACACGTCGCTTTTAAACCGTTTTTTCTCTCAAACTGATGCATCATGACCGTTAGTAAAATGATCGTTGATACTCTGAATTTGTAGGTGATACAACCTGGGTTCTGACTAGTTTATTGTAGTACACACCTGATTATTGATAATCCTTGTATAACAACAGAATCGAAGCAAGCCAAACTAAAGGGTCAATGACTCTTTAGTCATCGCCACCGGAGGTCCACTACAAATCCTATAAAATGCACTTAAAAAATAACTTGCCTATACGCTGCCAATAACTGACAGCCGGAGTCGGAGTCGGTACAATTTTACCGATCCGACCAAAATAACCGACTCGACCGACTACACGCCGACTCCACAGCCGTGAACAGAGCGGCAGTTCAAAGGTGTCAGTGGAGGAAAAAGATCTTAGCATAACTTTGGCAAAGTGAGCCTGAACTTCCACAAGCAGACTGCAGCCAACATCTCAAAAGCTTCATAGATACTTGCTGTTGTGTCAAACACTTTGCAGATGATTGCCATTGCATGACATTCCTTCACCAATATCAACACAAACCTGATGCCACTTCTCTACAAGAGTGGCAGCATGTGTGATCATTTCTAGAGTATGGAAATGTAACCCATAGTGAGATTGTTTCTAGAGTATGGAAACACCATCTGGGGACCCTTTGGTAGAGTGGACCAGAATCAGTTAGAGTGTAGCAGCTGTTCCATGTGTACCAGCTGTTCCATGGAGGCATAGATGTGCTGCTAGAGACATTCCTGACAAGGAACAACTTTTGACTGATGAGGGGGCATCAATGAAAACTATGCCAAACCAGAGCAAGGACACTCTTCCGCAGGAATGCTTTCAGTACTCAGGTTGTGACTGACTGGAGCTCCCTGCCAGCCAATGTCAGGGGGGTGTCATGGCTATCTCCGTAACGTGTCCACCCTGTCCAATGACGTCAATGGACAGAGCTCTATTTCCACCAATGGGGTGGCCAAATCAGGAGATGCGATTTCTTTGGTAGACATGAAATGTGCGTCGATGTGACACTTCTGGGTCTACCAAAGAAAAGACGTGTTTGACCGTCGCAGCAACATTACCTTATATGGGCATGAATCTTGGTGGTCTCCTAGTGCATGGCTAATCCCTGCATTTTAGAAGAAAATGACCAATTAGCGAGCTGTAGAGGGCATTTAGATCTATCAGTAGGTGCCCAATTCGTCCCGCTGGCACCTAAGGTATTCAAATGGTAGGATGCTCAAGAAGGCCGATTTAACACTATTTGAATAGAGAGCGTGTGACAATTGACATCACGTGCCTGTGACATCACGCCATTCGCTGCCTACCCCGGACGAGTTTGCCTAGTGTCTATGGCCTTGAGCCAATGTGGTGTACACACTCGCTCAAAATGTTAAAGGTGCAACTTGACCAACAACAAGTGAACAGTCTTTGAAGTTAGACACAACATGTGGCCGTTTGCCCGTACTGTCCATACTGCCGTTTCATTTAAAATCAACTCAATGATAATGGGATCCAAAAACCAAGTGGTTTGGGGATCCCAAATTAGGCTGCCTGGTTATTGCAAACTTACATTCAAAATCATGCCATTTTTTATTTTGTGGTAGGGTTAAGCAAGGAGATTGTGCTTGGGGACAATACTGACGCACAGCCAATACAATGACTCAAACATATTTAAATACAAGAAACTGCAACTACTTACATCTTTGATATTCTTCTTTTTCTCTCCAGCTATTATACTTGTCAGCATAATTATTACTAACAGAAAAATCCGCCTCAGATCCCGAAGAATCTTCCGCAAACAGCACTTGCGCCATTTTTGTGAACGAAACCCACGTTGTTCAAAGAATAGATTGAAGTTGTCACGAAATATATACACTGATTTTAAACCAATTGTAGCAGAGCATCTTGTGACGTACGCAATGTCACACCACGGATTACTGTATAACGGATAGGATTCTCGACGATTTTGGGGACTATTCGGCACCCTGGCGGTGTATGACCTGAACTAAAACGACATAGGATGGCGCCGAATTTCTCCGCGTCCGCTGTACAGTCGTACGTACTATTTTCCCGTGGCTCTCTTCGTGATTTACGCAAATATCCGCTTGTTTGAGCCGCTGAAAGCAGGGGTGTCGAATGTCGATTTATATAGGTACTTTTGGGATGGCCCTGCCCTCCAATGTTGAATCACCCACCCCCCAGGTCGCAGGCAAGGCAAGGCAAAGGTAAAGGGGCCATGCCCCCCCAAAGGTCCTGAGACTATGTTTTGCCCCCCCATAGGCGTAGGAACGTTTTGAAAAGTGGGGGGGGGGGGCAGCCACTGGTGGATCTCTCCGGCCTCCGTGGGGGCATCTTTTTGTGGCAAAAGGGCACCTTTTTATCCGTGTATTTGGACCGGTCACCTTATAATTGGTATTTAACTTAAAATGCGACTCTTTTCGGGGGGAAAAATCGGTTTTCGGGAAAAATCACTTATCGGTTAACAAACATTAGGGAGCATATTGTAAAATCAAAAATATAATATTGCATTTATCTATTTGGCATCGTCCCATTATAACTTGGTTCTCCATTTAAATAAATTTGTTTTTTAAATATGTTTAAAAAATGTGGAAAGAAAAAAAATCGAAAAATAATATACTTTCAACATATTACACAACTGAAATACATATACATAGAACAAAGTATGAACAATAATTAAACCAAAATCAAAGCTAATAATCTTATTTTTTGACTGACTGGCTTTATAAGTAATGATAGCCTGGAATTTGTATCGGCATTTCCGAATAGCACAAATGGCATCGTCCTAACCTAGAATGGGGCCGCTGGCCATCTGCCACAGGTCATCCCTATTAGGGACCTAAATATTGAGCGCCTAGGACTCACAACCACGTTGACGGAAGGGGGGGCAAGAATAATGTATTCTAACGCTCTCCCATTGAGCTGCGCGGCGGAGTGGGGAACTTCACTCTGGCGGAACCGGAGTATTTAACCAAAAGTAGGGGAGCGTGTTAAATTGTCGTTGGCCCCTGTCTAAAAACGGGCTTCGTCCCCCTGGTCCGTTGCTAGTTAATACTTTACAAGCTTTGATATTGACGGTTGCAATTTAGGTGTAATCATAACTACATGGCAAGTGACAGACATACCGAATCAACATCAGCGATGTAAGAGGGAGCACCGCTCAAAAGTGGGGGTGCAGTTAATATTGTGTTAGCTCCCTCACCTAAAAACGCGGGGCCCAGGGCCTCCCTACCCTACCCCCCGGGTTTCCTTAAAGTAATTGCTTGTGAGTTATATCATTGTGGGGTTATGAATTAATCGTTATTCTCAACTTTAAAATATAACCCTCGCCCTACGGGGGGCTGACAGACACCCTAAGGTTTTGTATTTAATAACTTTTACAGATAAATCACATCTCTCCTGAAATTTACCAGTAATGCTGAGTTTACAACCATTATACGTATGCTATCTAAAATTCATTGAACACTGGTCGAGTAGTTTTGGAGATAATTATGTTTTTAGTGACTTCATGTTTGAAAAACGACAATTAATTGAGCAAATCATCAGAAAAATCAGTTTTGCAGCAAATATAGCAAATGGAAAACGGAAATAAACATAAAATCATATTTCTCTACAATGGTTATTTCTGAAATTCCAAAACTATGTGTTTTTTGGACCCCAAAGAGTCAAAACAGTTTTGTATACTTACAAAATCGAAAATTGTCAATGATGTTTAAAAAACAGAATACGTGTGAGAAGAACTGAGAACTGATATAAGCAATACAAAACAAAATTTAAAAGCAATATCCTATTTTGACTGAGTATGAAAAAAACTTATGTTATTTATTATTATTATTATTATTATATTATTATTATTATTATTATATTATTATTATTATTATTATTATTATTATTATTATTATTACTATCATTGTTTTGTTGGCCAGATACAAACAACTTCATTTTACTATTTTGTTAGACAAAACTGATCTAGGAACATGCCTTTTTATTTGCATTTATCATTTTCTAATTTTGAGGTTTTCGGATCGCCATTCTGGACGTGATCGAGTCGAGGTTGCTAATCTTAATCGCCCATAGCAATACTCCTCTATGGTGACGATGTCCGTGACCTAAGAGGTTATTATCTAACCCAGAGCTAAAAGTTGATATATGGTCAGATAGCTAATTCAACGACCAACAGATTCAACTATGAACTAACCACATCATTTTATGTTCATAACTTTAATAATTACGACGGTCTGAGCAAAATCACTATTTTTGGACGTAGTCGATCTTATACCTGGGAGGTCACCCTTGACCTTGGAGGTCACCTATTGACTGCATCAAAAAAATGATAAACCATTCAGATTTATCGCATGAACAAGCCAACAGCTGTTTTTTTCGTGTAGCTCTATCTTGCTTGGTTTGGAAGTTAAGCATGGTGGCTGTCAGCCCCCCCCCTCCGTAGGGGAAGGTGAAAAACGTTCCGTAGGCGAGGATTAATCCGAACAAATATCAGTGATCGAAAAAAGGGTTAAATATGGGCTCAAACTGAGGAGGTGATGTTTTATTGTTGGACCCCAGGCTTAAGAAGTGGGCCATATGGCCCCTGTCCCCTTCCTAGCGAGGTCGTGAATTAGTTAGTACCTAGTTTATCCTCCAACTGCAAGTTAATTCATCTAAAAACAAAACAGCAAAAGATCGTAGCTTGCTTCAAAGTGAGGGGCCGTTAACATTATCCGCCAACCGTCTAAAAGTGGCGGAATCATGCCCCCCAGTCACCGTTCCTAACGGCTATGATTGTGAAGTTTAAATTACTTATTATTCTGCCAACTTTAACAGGCATTCACAATGATCATTATCATGAGATAAAGTCCAAAAAATCATTCAAAAGTAGAGAACTGTAATATTATTTGATTCCAAACTTAAAAAGAAGGCTTTGGCAGCCCTATTCGCGTTTTTACTGTCAATGGATTAGGTAAATTGTGGGGACTGCAAAATTCATAAATATTTTCACAACTTCAAAGCATTCATATCGAACAAATATTCGGTTCCCGGAGGAGAGAATCGTTCAAGAAGTGTGGTGGTGTTGGGGGGGGGGCCAGTTAACATGCTGGCCCCCGCCTGAAAAGTTGGAGGGGGGCAAATGGCCCTCGGCCCCTCCCCGTTCCTACGCATAATGGTTATTTCTATGACAGCAATATGCCTTGTTCCTACCGCGTTGGCTCTATGATGCTTGGTTTGGAAGTTAACAGGGGGATCCTGTCAGCCCCCCCGTACGGCGAAGTGGGAAACGGTAAAAGCGGAGGGTTATGTAAGAAATGGCCCTGGGCCTAGAATTACCGTCAAGGAGAGCCTCTGCCAGACACATAATCAAATAAATTTTCCCATTTTCCCCCATAATTTGTGTAAGCAATTGCAAACTTGTGTGATGCCCGCGAAGGGCGTGCGAGTTTTTTTTTTCCGTTTGTACGGTGAATAGCTGGATTTTGACTGCTTAAAGCTATTTTAAACGAACAATTTGTTTATCTTTCCTCGAGTACCAAGGTCACATTCATAAATTAAATTTCACAAACTTAAAAGCATTCCATATCGAACAAATTATAAGTTACCGGAGGAGAGAATCTTCAAAAGTGGGGGGGCCAGTTAACATTGCTGGCCCCCCCAGCCTGAAAAGTGGGGGGGCCATGGCCCCCACGACCCCCCCCCGTTCCTACGCCTATGCCCCCCCTAAACGGTCGAACGCACAGCTGTAAAAATTGCTTTTGAAACAGTCAAAATACAGCCATCCACAGTGAAAAATCAAAAATTTCGCGCCGCTTCGCGGCATGACACAAAATACGCAATTGTTTAATGATAGGTATTTGAAAAATGGGAAAATAAATTAATTAAGCGTCTGGCAGTGCCCAAAAACCCCTATAAACAAACATAAAGCGTCTGGCAGTCTTGGCGGTACCTATTTGCTAGCCCCAGGTCCCACTCCCCTCATCAAATATGAACATTCAAGTGGGCTAAATGTTAAGCTAGTCTGCCATTTCCGAAAAAGGTGACGCGAACGCAGAGACGCAGACATCGGACCAGCCACCAGGAAGCTGCCTTCTGCAGTGTCCAAGTTGCTGGACCAAAAATGCTAATAGTGGAACCAAGGCCAGGACTATCTCCCAAGCCATTTCGTTCCCCGGCCTCCTCCCAGATCTGCAGGGACCATTTATGTGCGGAAGGTTCTGCCGCGCTGTTTCAAAACAATTTGGTACTGTTGGTTGATACCAATTGGTTTTGTTGCAGTTTCGGTGCATATGTTAATACAGTTATATTCCCCATATACCTTGTTATTAAGCACTTACTGCCACCGGTCATCGTGATTTACTATCCGAAGAATTTATTTATTAAAAACTACATTAGTTTCAATATTTTGCATCATACCGATATGTGCAACCAGGCATAGGCCGCCCTCGAAATGTATCTTGCCGCCATTGCAACTGTAATCAAGGGAGCGCAACATTTTGGTAGAGGGGCGCACATGAGCTTGGACCAGTGGCGTTCGCAAAAAATAACAAAAGACCCAGTCATTGCCTTGAGTGGCGCCACCCGATCGACAGGGGCGCCACCAATGTTGGCGAAAATTTGGCGGGGGCGCCTCTCTTACGCATGTGCTCGTCGTGCCTTCAACATTTTGTGGGGCGCCATCACTAGCCGGAGGGGCCGCGTCACTAGCCGGAGGGGCGCAGTCATTAGCCGGAGTGGCGCCGTCACTGGCCGGAGGGACGCCATCACTTGCCGGAGGGGTGCCATCACTTGCTGGAGGGGCGCCGTCACTGGCTGGGGGAGCGTCCTTACGTGTGGCCGGCGCGGAGGGGCGCCGTACCACTGATCATGAGGGCCGCCAAACTTTGCATGGGCGCCTGCGGGTCCAAATTACCGGGTTATGCCTGTATATCCTCTGTTATATACCTATACTGGGTACACCACTGGCTTAGGGGCGGACACATACCGGCGTTTTTTTTTTGGGGGGGGGGCGCCTTTGGCGCCCTCTCAAAACCCAGAACAACTTGTTAAGGGGGCGCCCTTCGCGCCCGCTCAAAAGTGTGTGTGTGTGGGGGGGAATTCCAGGGCACCCGGACCCCCCCCCCCCGCCCCGGTAGCGACGCCCCTGAGCGCTCTAATCCGAATGCCTGCAACTTAGACCGTCTGATGAAAAATATAAGTAGAAAAAGCTACCGCTTGGTGATAAAAAATAACTTGGTCTGTCTTTTATCCGTACCCGGGTCATGATTCCACCTGCAAAGCCATTTAGTAACTTACAAATAATTGTTAAAAATATATCAAAAGTCTACATGGTAAAGCTCAAGAAAAGCATATCATATCTACATCATATCTTTCATATCTACAAGCACAGCATATCAGCCGATTGCAAATCCTTGGATCCAACCACACTGGAGGATCCCGGCGAACAATTGCATGTTGGTTCACGTGAACTCTGGATACTCCATGTCACCCAACCTGATATATATAAAATATTATATATATATATATATATATAATTATTATATATATATATATTATATAATATAATCTTTCACCTGTAATCGCCCAATTTTACCTATTACCTTAATTTGATCAGTTTCGCGAATGAATAAGAAACTCGGTACTGCCCACAACATTCCACGAAAGATTGTTAAGTTTTTCTTATGACGTGGATTCTTGTCCAGCCTTCTTGCTGAAAGCAGCTAAGTTTATTTCATTCCGAGACTCTTCCCAGAATAACAAACGGAATCTGAAAGTTGGTATCTCATAAGCTGGGCCGCATCAAAGGATTCAGAAAATATCATAAGTTATGAATGTCCAGTAAAGTTTCAACGGAGGATCTGGGAATGTTGCCACAGATGAGCATTGAGCAGCCATTGATTGTAGTCGGCTTTCTTAAGAATGTTCCAGAGATTTAACATCCATCAGAAGCAGGTACTACTGGAATATAAATTAATGTGACTTTAATTGTTGCGCAAGTCAACAAATGTCACGCATGGCCCATGAGTGACTTATTTTGCTCGGGGGGGGGGGGGGGGGGGGGCATGGCCCCCCATGGACCCCCCATGGCTTACGAGACCCTGGTGGAGCACGTATTGGTATTTACCATGAGTCCAAATACGTGCTCCTCCAGGGTTGTAGCCAAGGGGGGGGTCCATGGGGGCCATGCCCGCCTGAGCAAATAAATTCGCACTAGATAGCATAGGATTCTCTGAGACCCGACCCTTTGCACCCCCCCCCCTAATAGGCTGCATACGTCTGAGGAGCAAAGTGTGATTTTTCGAGGTCCTCCACAATGACAAAATCCCCCTTGCTACGTGCCTTGGGGCGGGGCTTCTCAAAAGTGAATGAAACGCCAGAATATGACATGAAAAGGAGACAAATGAAGCCACTGCACCGTGGCATGCTGGCGTTGATCAGGACTATCAGGTTGATAACATATCACACCATCGCCACATCGCCGGACTGTCACCGATCACCGTACTAACACCATCGCGGCTGTACTGTCACCGATTCAATCGTAGTTGTCATGGGTGCCTAAACCCCAAGCCCAGCCCAGCCAAAGCCCTCAACACCAAGCCCAGACCCAGATCAGGGCTCAGGCCCATTAAAATGCAGAATATTGAGGACCATGCCCGTTCCTGCCTATTCAGATTAAGCAGATAATTATTTGCACGAAATCCACAAACATTATCCTAACATAATTACTTGCATACTATTAACGAGAAATAATATTACGCACCTGTGTCTTGCTGTGTATTTGGAATCATCGAACACTTTTCGGTCAAGATTGTCATATTGGATCAGACTTTGGATCGGACATGATTTATATTTTGTGTAATCTTACGCCACCATTACTTACCATGATGTATTGTTCTCATATAATTGCCAAAGTTTATTGTGTAAGTGTCCTATGTCATTTACTAACATTAACCTGGTTGAAAATCTGGTTGTCAAATAAAAAAATAACGCTAGCAACATTACTAAAAAATTGTCATACCCATGTCCACCCCATGGGTGCACCCGATCCATATGACAAACACTGCGATCAACCCGCCATGAGCAGAAAACCTTATAACATATAACATAACCAGGCTCGGAAGACGTTTGATATTTTTTCCGGAATTTGTGAGTTGACTCACGCCATTTTGTCCTGGTCACGTAGCTGCATAGTCAGAGACTTTTGGTCTCGATCAGAAACAAATGTCATCATTTACAAACCAGAAAGTCTGATCAATTCATTGTTATAACAGAAGGTATGGCAGATTCCTGTATAACAAAACGAAAGCTGGCGCTAAAAAGATATCAGACATAACATTTTGCGTCTTAGGTGATATTCACGATTACGAATGCAATTAACTTCAAGGGATATTTCATAAAACGATTTGAAAATGTTAAAATATAGCGGATTTCAATTTTAAGTGTGTAGCCCCTCGCAGTGGTGTGAGGCGGGTTATTGCTGCTGCAGTGCAGCGGCGATGTGCAGATTCTCTGACGACCCGACCCTCCCCCTTCCCCCCTGGGGGCTGCCATAGGTGTCGATTTATATACCTTTGGGGAGGCTCTCGGACCCCTATGTTGAGTTCGCCCCCTCCAATGGTTCCCTCAGTCCCCTCAAAGTTTACCCTCGCCCCCAATGTTTTTTTGCCGCTGGCGGATCCAAGATGGACAAAGCGGCCAAGCCTCACACACCGCCTGAAATGGGCAAAACAAATTGACACGTTTCCTATACAAAACTTCTGCTGATAAATGCTTATTTAGCTCTACTAACTGCACAACACCCGGGGGAACACCACCCGGGGGACCTAATTACCGAGACTACGTAATAAAACCGGGTGAATGTCGGCGAAGCAATGCTTCTCTCCTATGTGAAGCTTTTAGTTGTTTCCTTCTCTTTCGATCTGAAGGCATTTATTTGGAAGTCGTATTTCATCCCCGATTTGAGTTTGGTCAATGGTCATCTAAATAGTCTCAGTGCTGCGTGATGCTCGTGAAATTTTGTCTCGTGCCCATGAACATGAGTCATGACCGGAGCTTTTCGACAGCAGGGTGACTGTGTTAGAAACGGACATTGCAAGTCCTGGGTGAAAATATAATCGTAGGACACCGTTTTGCATGTTGTAGCTTTACTAGTTTGTTGTATGGAGTGGGAGGGGGTCTTACCTCCCATTGCCGTTTAGCTTGAACTTTATTAGGGGTGGGTCCACTTCAGTTACCTCAGGTGACGTCTCTGTGCATAGAACCGTGACTTAGAATGCTCCCGTGTAAAAAAAGAAGAAAAAAAAACACAGAAAAGGCGCGCAAAAAATCAATAATAGCTGTTTTCAACGAAATATTTCATTTACTGGGTGATTGGAGCGTTTGGGGAGTTCGCAGCGATTATGGCGTTGGATTTAAATGGGGCAGGGGGTGTTTGCAGCAGAATTTGGAAATTTATTTTTTTATTTAAGGACATTTTGGACTTGACACTGTGTCATGTGGCCATTGGCCATAGGTCTAACACTGGCCCCAACCCCCCATTTAAACTAAACGCCCCAATCGCCCCAAACTCCCCAAACGCCCAAACCACCCGGTAAATAAAGTCCTTTGTAAAAACGGCTAATACGATGCCCAGTAGACATGCAAATGACGGTGCTCCACGAGGCCGTTTTTTATATTTCCAATGAATCTTTGAGCGTGTTAAAAAAAACCTAGCATTATGGAGGATTAAGTAACAGCTTGTCACCTCATGAAATGCTGGCAATACCGCAACAGTGGCATTGCCAGTCAATGGCGTAGATTTCGAACGCCATTGACTGGGGGGGGGGAATATATCGGCCCCTGGTTATTCTTCTAACCAATGAGGCGCAGCGAGACGGCAAGAAGGCATTACAATGATGCTCTAAATAAGAAAGCATTAGATCATGCTCGACCGTTTTTTTTAGTTGTGCGTCAAAACTCAAAGTCAAGGTCATGTCAGGTCAGTGGTCAAAAACGAGGTATTTTGAGTGCAATCGCTAAAAGGTGCAATCGAGGTATCGATTGCACCCAATAGCACCTAAAGTGCTCTTTAAAGTAAAATACACATCCCGTTTGGACAAAAATGAGAATTTAGTTAAGCTCAAGGTCAGGTCAATAAGGGTAACTAAGCGCAAAAGTATATGAAATTCATGAAACACATGTTAAATGCATTATTTTACACGTATAATTTGATCGTAATACTTAATTTTACCACCTGGCCTCATTTTAGTGAAGTTTAAACTTGTCTGTAGTGACGTCACCTATTAAGCTACATCTTGATTTTTTGTCAACAAAATTGCCTCATTTATGCGCATATGGAAAGTCGATGTAGGAGAGGATACACAAAGTTTCACGTTGAAATCGCTCTTGTTGTTTGAGCTATTGGTAAAATACGTCCGGGGAGATATTTCACCCTCTAAATAAGACAATGTCAGGTGAACATTGCAATTTTACTAAGAAAATAAGTGTTCCCAGTAAGACCTTGAGCCTTCTGGAGGATGCAGACCGGTCAAAAACGTTGGTTTGAACTTTGAGGGGCCGTCCGACAGAAGTCCAAAACTCACAAGATTTCGTCTGTTTTTGCATTATTCAATGATTAAAATACTTCCCTTTTAAAGGGAATATAGCACCTTTAACATTAGTTTTTAACTGAGATAGCCAGATTGTCGGGTGTACTGAGAAACCTCTAAATTTGAAATTTTTCCTTCCCAAAACGACCTAGTTACTGAGTTGAACGCAAAAAACCGTTCGGTCATATGTGGTCATATTTCAACGTCACAAATCCCTGACGTATCGCATACTCATTCAGTAGTGACCCCACGGGATTTCCACCGCATTGCTTTTGAAACCGTCCGCCAGTATTTCATTAACTTGCGTCCGAACCGTCCTGAACCGTCCGCTACCGAAAGGTGGTTGACTTGACAATTGTAAAATGGAATGTCAATTTTCTTTGCAGTTTTCATTGGATTTCAATTTGGAAAATAATGCAGACATGGTCTTTGAAGGCCTAACTGTTGATGGTACTCGAACCGGTTAGCTGCCAATATTATCCGCAATAGAAGATATCAGTTACTAACTAATGTATTCACTCAATACCAAATTGGGCCAAATTCACTATGGTGGATACTGTTATTAAATAAATATTTATGTCAAATTGTGAACCGATTTCCAACTAATACATTACCCATAGATACGATGTGATTTTGACAAATGTTTGATGGGTGGCTTGGTCAACGTTCATTGCAATACATCAACAAATATAAGACAGTTTTGTTGTTTACGAGAAGTTCGGTTTCCAAAAAAAACATGATTGGCCATAACTTTGTGAATTTTCATTGGATTTTTCCATTTGAAATAATACAGGACAAAGGTCTTCAAAAGGCACAACTGTGATGGGTGTTCCTACTGTCTAGCTTAAATATTCTCCGCAATAGAAGCATATGCAGGCTAACTTAATGAATTTCATTCAATGTGCTAATTACACATTGACAAATTTCACTCTGGTGTGGATATAGTTTAAGTAACTATCATGTCAATTGTAAGTTGATTTCCTATTAAAACATTACTAAAAGATGCTTAGAATAAGACCCTAGTCAAACATTAACACATTTGTAATCGCGTCCAATAATATTTGCGAGTTCAGGAACCAGCGAACGCCAGTGTTTAACGTTACGACATCTGATTCCAAGGATCAATTTTTTGCCGTCCGGATGCCTCCTTGGTGACGTCACAACTCGCTTTCGGTGACGCAATATTGTTGTGACGTACACATGTAAAACATATGACTATTTTTAAATTACAACAAATTCTGAACTTTTTCGCCAAAAATGAATGCAGAACCGTAATCAGGGCATTCTTCTCCATCATTCTACATACTTTTCCCAAGGTGCTATATTCCCTTTAACAAGTTGCCCAGAACTTCTTTCAAATATATTAATTTTCAGCCGGTTTCGATGGTTTCGGTAAAGCCATGACACTGATAGGCTTCTCTTAGATCCGTCCCTGTTCTGCCCACCCCAATCGTTTTCAAAAATCGACACCGCTGGTGGCCTCTGCTGCCACTGTCGGTGATGATCAGAGGTCGGCCTCTGCTGCCACTGTCGGGGCGATGATCAGAGGTCGCCTCTGCTGCACTGTCGGGTGATGATCAGAGGTCGGGCCTCTGCTGCCACTTGTCGCTGGCGAGATCAGAGGTCGGCTCTGCTTGCCACGTCGGTGATTGATCAGAGGTCGGCCTCTGCTGGCCACTGTCGGTCATGATCAGAGGTCGGCTCTGCTGCCACTGTCAGTGATGATTCAGAGGGTTCGCCTCGGCTGCCGCTGTCGGTGATATCCAGAGGTCAGCTCTGCTGCCGCTGTCGGTGATGATCAGGAGGTCGGCTCTCTGACCGCTGTCGGTGGATGATCAGAGGTCGGCCTCTGCTGCCGCTGTCGGTATGATCAGAGGTCGGGCTCTCTGCTTGCCACTGTCGGTGATGAGCAGAGGTCGGGCCTCGCTGCCGTTGTCGGTGATATCAGAGGTCGGCTCTGCTGCCACTTCGGTGATGAGCAGAGGTCGGCCTCTGCTGCCGCTGTCGGTGATGAGCAGAGGTTCGGCTCTGCTGCCACTGTCGGTTGAGAGCAGAGGTCGCCTCTGCGGCCGCTGTGGTGAGAGCAGAGTCGGCCTCTGCTGCCACTGTCGGTGATGAGCCAGAGGTCGCCTCTGCTGCCGCTGTCGGTGATGAGCAGAGGTTCGGCCTCTGCTGCCGGCTGTCGGTGATGAGCAGAGTCGGCCTCTGCTTGCCGCTGTCGGTGATGATCAGAGGTCGGCCTCTGCTGCCACTGTCGGTGATGAGCAGAGGTCGGCCTCTGCTGCCGCTGTCGGCGATGAGCAGAGGTCGGCCTCTGCTGCCGCTGGCGGCGGCGGCGGTGGAGCGCCGCTGTCACCTGCGGCTGATATGTCACCCTGTTCATCACTAGCGCCGGAAATGGAACGCTGCGCCGGGACCGCCGCCGGGCAGAGAGCGTGCTTCCGCCGCCGACGCCGGAGCGAACTTGGCGCATACGCGACGAGCATTAAACCAGCGCGTTCAGAGGACACCGACTACTGCTGAATGTGTCGCGACTCTGCTCAGCTGTGACATTTTCAGATGGGTTATAAAGCGACTGATCTGGCTGAAGAGGAGAGGTATGTACATGTGTACTGGACTGATCACTAGACAGTGCTCATCACCGACGTCCAACACCACCATGGTCCTCCAGTGCCGTGGAAGACACTAGCGCACTGGGTTTCCTTCACACCACACCTCTGCTAAGCCCTGACGCCCACAGCACCGGTGCTGTTTGGCTATAGCGCTCGGCCAACTTTGGCAGCGGCTTGTTGCGAGCGCTCTCCAGTACCAACCGGAGCGGAACGCCCCTCTGTTGACAGCATCGATCGCGTTTGTCGCGCGTTAGTGGTGCGTCCGATCAGAATGTGCAAACTTGGCCAGCGGAACGCGTCAGTGCGTGTGTGAGGGGCACAGGTGGTGAGATTGGAGTGGGAGAGAGGACAAACAGAATGAGTCTTACTGATTGCAATGAATGTGTGTGATTTCATCCGTAAAACAAATGTATACTGAAATACGGTTATATTCTATTTTGCGTCAGACCTCTAAGAACTAAACAGTAAAATGCAAAAAGCTGGTTTTGGTCCATTATATCAGAACAAAATAAAGACGCACATCGACGATAAGACAGGACATGCAGGCGGGCCGTTTTTGACGCCAGTTTGAAGTTTTGTGGACAGCCGGCTGGAAGCTTACCACCACTAACCAGGGATGTG
Source organism: Semibalanus balanoides (assembly GCA_014673585.1). Taxonomy (NCBI): domain Eukaryota; kingdom Metazoa; phylum Arthropoda; class Thecostraca; order Balanomorpha; family Balanidae; genus Semibalanus; species Semibalanus balanoides. Next base: position 6,962 of record VOPJ01012919.1, on the reverse strand, counting down.
CTCGACCGTAGGCGTAAAAATAGCAAGGGAGTCATGACCCCACTTTTTGTGTTTTCCTTAAATATGTTTTTTCAACTGAGAAAAAACTTGGGACCACCAGCGGTAGACCAAGTTTGAGAAGATATACAAAATGTATTAAAGTAAATGTTGCAATGGGGTAACGGGTTTCTAAAAAAACATAAAAGTTTCACTGGCCCTTCGCTTTCTAAAAACGTCTTAACCTCCATTTGCTCGGCTCAGAGCTGCTGAATCTTTTTGAACTCACATTTGATTAAATTCAAGTGAATCAGAGTCGATTCGACTAAAAATGTTTAAGATGAGTCAAGTAAAAGTTGAGCTGCATGTTTTCCTCTTGAATCGAATGTTGACTCAAGCAACGATTCTGGGGCTGACAATGATGATAGGGTATCCAGGAGCATGAATTGCGCTCTATACAATTAAACTCGAGTAAAAATTTGTATACTGCATGACAAATAATCACTTCGGTTGCATGATTCAGATGCAAAAATTAAAGCGAGTTACATATGGCTCATGCCATTTTGATAATATGTTTGTATATTATATCCCTGTTCCAAATAATATCCTTGAGTCTGGAGAGTATTTTTTTGCGAGTTAGATGTGCGTCTTTTTTACATAATAATTGCATTGAAAGTTGAGACATGGTTGGTAGATATTGCCAGAGATAGCCAGAGAAAGCTAGAGAAGATTCGAAGCAAAAAATATAACTTAGTCGAGTCAAACAAATTATGTTTTCCTTTGAGTCAGCATTTATCAAGCAAAGATCTTTAGGTATGTATGAAGTTCCATCTCACAAAGTTTTGGTTTTGAGCTTGTGAGACTCCAGAGTCTGTGTCGAAGTTAAATTGAATCGATCACGGAAACATCAGTACATCAGTCCATCGTACTACTGAATAACGATTTCGCTTTTTGTGTGCATTTTTATACACCTAGTAGGGGCATACATACCAGTTAGAAGCGAGGAGAGCGCTTGAGGTTGTTTAACTCGTATAAGACCGCACAACGTTTCTCTGATAGACAAAGCATAAAGCACGTAGGTACCGCTGGCATCTTTGCGGACGGCTTTGACACTGCTTAGCTATGCGGCACAGTATTCGGCAGGCGCCACCCACGGGAGCCATCTGTCGGCTGGAATGTGAACTTCTATGTTTTGCGGCACAGCATTCCCAAGGCGTCACCTTTGATATAAGTAGGTATATAACTAAAGCGTCTGTATCATTATCATTTATCTCATCGATACTACCACCAACATCAATCATCAACATCGTGCAGCTTTAGTTGTACGCCTTGCTGTGGGTCTGGGTGAATGTGTGTGCGTTCGGTAAGGTTATAACGGCATCACCGGTCACCGGTGAAGGTCTGGGTGAATGTGTGTGCGTTCGGTAAGGTTATAACGGCATCACCGGTCACCGGTCACCGCGCCAGGTGCACCGACACTTGACAGCGAGTTCAGTCGGGAGCATAAATCACACTGGCACGAGTCTCACCAGTGACACTAAAGCAACAAGTAGCCACCATCTGTATCATTCTGTCTTCATAAAGTCATGACCAACGGATCATAAAATCCACATGATTGACCGTGATGAAGAATGAGAGTTATTAGTTTCATTAACTTGTCGGCTTCACTAAATGGCGCAATGCCACTGAAAGGATTCAGACGAGGTCAGACTTTCTCCATAACAGCCGAGCGAGTGTCTGCGGACAGTCAAGATAACATGAATGGTATGGCCAATTGTAGACAAGGCTTTTCAAGGCTCTCGATAATCGTTATATTGGTGAGTATATGATCACAAAGAGAAAATAAAAATGTATAAAACACATACATAGGTAATACAATGTCACGCGTATAAATCATTGGTTTCAGGCAGGCACATTATCTGACCTACTAAGGAAGACTAAGGAATGCTAAAACTGTTATGTTTGAATCCTTGTAGAGGACAGAATATCAACTACATCGATAGAATATCTACACATATCATTTGAAAGCCACATCAATTGGATATCTAAAACAGGTTTGACATTTTAGCCATCATATATAATTTACCTGTTGTCATCTGCTACCTAGCTTATATCTCCTCCCGTGTCATCTGCTATCTAGTCCATATTTCTAACCTTTCCAACATCGGAATCTTCTGTCTGACCCTTTCGCCTCTTTTGCCTACCATTCTGACCCGCCTGTTTCACCTGCCTAACCTTCTGACCTGCCTGCTAACCTGCTATATCCTTCTGACCCGCCCGCCCACCCTATTAACCTTCTCATCCGTCAGTCTGACCTGTTTGCCATTCTGGTCCGTCTTTATGACCTGTCGACCGTTCTGTATCACCTGTCCATCCTTCTGCTCCATCTGTCTGACCCTATCGCCGCTCTGATCCATCTGTGAAGCGTGGCGCGGCGCCGTCACCCCTGCGCCGCGCTCCGTCGCCACTCGTGGCGCGGCGTTGACAAAGTGCGCCAATTACGGCACCGGCTAGACCGGCCGTCCGTTATCAGTCGCCTGTTTTTGCATCTGGCCAGCAAAAACAGCGCCAGCGAGCGGCGGACGCAGCGCGGAAGAGCCGGACACCCCGCGCCGGGGCAACGGCCAGCGTGTCGCGCGCACCGCGCACCGCCGCGCTGCTCTGTCCCGTAAATCTGAACTGCACGAGTCCAACATGGCGGCCACGCGGACAAACACCGACACACGGCCGCCGTGCAGAGTTAGCACACGCGTCATAAACAACCATTGCACTGCCAACATGTGAGACTGGGCCCTGACAAACTGCGTCACAGGTGACGGACTTTTATGTGCTGACACAGAGGATAAACCAGAGCATTTCAGTTTATCTTAGTATCGGTTGATGAAATGCTGGTATTATTTTTGCATACAGAGCCTGCGGTTCGCATGCTTGGCATACACACAGGCAATGTGTCGGTGTCGGTCACAACAAAACACCAGCGTGGTACATTCATGCAGGCAGGGCTGGTAAAAAGTGCGATCATGATGCATAAAGCGGGCGCCAGAAAATATCATTTCAAGTTTGCTCCGGGGCCGAAAAGGCGATTTTTCACAGCTGTTTTTAACTTTTGACCCCTGGACAGTTCGTAGGGGCCCTTGGCTAGACCAAAAGGGGCGAGTAGTCCCTAAACATGCCGAATGGGCCCCTAGCCAGCACAGAGGGCCCCTCAGGTCACAGGGTCACGGGGCGGCCACTTTGTTTCGGCCAGATTTGGTCCGGCGCCACCGAAACCGTTTTTACCAGCCCTGCATTCATGTGTCATCTTCAGACTTCTTTCAGTATCTACACACACTCATTGTATAGTTACTCCGTTTTGACCGAAACTCTACAAATCTTAAACAACGTCCTCCATCTCCACGGAAGTGCAACCAGAAGTACTTAGACCCTCTTCCAGACACGTCAGCCTCAAACTCTTACATTATTGCACCACAACTGGCGACCTCTGGCCCAGTCGAGTTGACTGTAGCCGTTCTGTCCTGTGAGACCTCCCGTGCCCGGGTCGGCAGAACGGTCGTCTTCGCGGAGACAGCCCGGGGCGTTTACCCCCATTGTTGGCGCTGTGGCGGCCGGCCATTTCTCGACTGTCTCCGCGGACTTTATCGGGCTGGAAGTTTGTGCCGGGAGAGATCTGCGGGCATTAGACGCGGGGGAGCCGTTGGCGCCGACAGTGAATCTCCATCATCCGACGCTCCGGTAAATGGCCGCGATCATTCAGAGCTGGCACAGACGCGTGGACGGCGATAGACTTGACTGGCATCGGACTGTGGTGGACGGCGGGACAGGTAGCTATATAGCTGTCCTTGTGACCACACAGCAGCCTGTCACATCTCCAAACCGGACATTGAAGTGCTTTTTGCATCTCACTGAGGAATAATAGTTATAATCGCAATTACCTCAGAAATAGTTAAAGATTGTGGCGACCAATGTACTGAGTATTTTCCTACTAAAATGTGCATTATTTGGGCAAGGTATGTGGATTTAATTTAGAATACTTGTCAAGGCTAGCATAATCTGCGTTTGTGGTTGGATATGCTCGCCCCTCTCGCTATCACTTGCGATGTCTTAGATTGTCAACTAAACGGAAAAGCTCTTTACTTTCTGACACTATTTTCACTATACAGGTGGGTTTAGACCTATTTTCCCAAAAAATGAAATGTTACTTAAGCATGGGGATAACTATTGACCTAATCCAAAGCAGTTATACGAAGGAAGATTTTCAGCTACACTCACTTCAATATTCAGGGACAGCAACAATAATTCACAATGGGGACTTTGACTCAAACGTTGCATGCATGATACATCTCATCCTGCAATTCCTATAAAACAGTCATTAGACCGTTCATATGTACGGGGCTTTAGGTAAACACAACGCGATAAGCTTGCAGCACGAACACGCGCTTAACCCGCGCCCCACTGGGGGGTGTTTGAACATCCCCTCCTGTTTTATCCAGATAACAAAAAACGGCTGCCCTTAGCGCTGCCAAATTTGACATAACTAATCATTGATCCTTTCCACACATTTTGCGAAAATTCAAGTTTCGTGTCGGATTAGGTCACTAGGTCAGGTCAAGTGACCCCACCTCCCAAAAAGTTTGCGGTCGTGCCATGACCACAGTTTTTAAGGGATCGATATCAAACTTTTGGGATTACATTAAGTCATCAGTATCTACAAAATGTGTACCTCGGATTTTCGATATCGGTGACCTGAGGTCGGGCCAATTTTGTGACCTCCCATTATAAGTCAATGCAGAAATATTAAAATGCTTTCTTTTTCGACGATGTCAGTCCATTTCCTTCTGGATAAAGTTAACATAGGATATTATATATGATCCAGGTGCAGGTTTTGCTTAGTGATCCTTACGGGGTCATCTGAGGTCATCCGAGGTCACCAACACCTTTTCGGCAATAACTCTGGACATATGCAGATATAGAAGTGCAACTTTTGCCTACGTGTTTGCCTAGTGAAGACACATCTCCTGATATGCAATATGACCTACTTGGGTCACCACTTGACCTTGACCTGAGGTAATTTTTTTAGTTGACCTAACATGATAAAATTTAACAAACTTCAAAGTGCCTTGACGAGAAAAACACGATGGCATAGACAGTATTGTGTTATCTTAAATAGGTAAAAGAAGTTATTTGCAAAAATATGTTTGACAAAATTCAACATTTTTGACTTTAATGACCTCTAGAGCGTGAGGTCAATTTTGAGGGCATCTAACGCGATCGCAGATTGAAATGGCCAGCGATTGTCTTTTTTTTGTTGTTTGTTTCTAGATAGCATAGTTTCCGAGATATTTGGGGCTTCTGGAGCGATGTTCTAAAACTGGTAAATTTTACCTTCGATGACCTCTGGTGACCTGAGTTTTGACGTGAGCGAAAAAATCTGAAATAGTTTCGAAATGATTTTGATTAACGGTTTGAACCAGTGGTTTATGTTCTGGTCTGCGTACCATAGAGCCCGAGTAGAGGGTGTTCAAAACCACCCGCAGTCGGGCGAAGGAAATGCAGAGGCCCAGTGGGGCGCGGGTTATAAAAACATGATTTTGAATCCAGCATTGTTGCATCTTGTGAATGATTCGGTTATCTTGCTGAACGCAAGAGACCAAAACATTTAAATAACAAGCATTATGTATTTGGCTTTGGCTTTTGTCAGGTCAGTGTTCTGAATCAGCGATAATTAAATGGGCAAGTTGTCTCCATTGGATTACCTTCCCGGACAGTCTATTGAGTTCAGGCCGTCGTTGCTAGTCGCGGCGGTCACCACTGCTGCAGCAAAGCCGTGTATCGATCCACCTGGAGCTCCTCAGCTCGGCCGGGGCGGGGCCGCGGGCGGTGAGGGGCCGTTCAACAGGGTGCGCCGGCCTCGTCGACTTCAGCGGCCGCGGTGAGGTGGCCGTCAAATAGGGGCGCCGCCTCAGTTCGAACAGAACGGCCGCGTGACCGGTGAGTGGCCGTCAATAGGAGCGCCGCGCTCAGTCGGAATCAGGACGGCCGCGGTGAGGTGGCCCGTCAATAGGGGCGGCCGCCTCAGTCGAATCAAGACGGCCGCGGTGACGGTGAGGTGGCGTTCACAGTGGGGCGCCGCCTCAGTCGAATCAGGGCGGCGCGGGAGGTGGGCCGTTCAATAAGGGGCGGCCGCCTTCAGGGTCGGAATCAGGCGGCCGCAGGTGCGGTGAGGTCGGTCGTTCAATTAGGGGCGCCGCCTCAGTTCGAATTCAGACGGCCGCGGTGAGGTGGCCGTCAATAGGGGCGCCGCCTCAGTCGAATCAAGACGGCCGCGGTGACGGTGAGGTGGGCCGTCAACAGGGGCCCGCCCGCCTCAGTCGAATCAGGCGGCGCCCCTGTTGACGCCACCTCACCGTCACCCACCGCCTGATTCGACTGAGGCGGCGCCCCTATTGACGCCACCTCACCGCGGCCGCCTGATTCGACTGAGGCGGCCCCTATTGACGCCACCTCACCGTCGCACCGCCGCCCAGCCCAACTGAGGAGCTCCAGGTGGATCGACACGCTGCTGCTGCAGCAGTGGTGACCAGCCGCGATACTAGCTAACAACGACGGGCCTGAACTCATAGACTGTCCGGGGAAGGTAATCCAATGGAGACAACTGCCCATTTTAATTATCTCTGATTCAGAACACTGACCTGGCAAAAGCCAAAGCCAATACATGAATGCTTGTTATTTAAATGTTTTGGTCTCTGCTTCAGCAGGATAACCGAATCATTCACAAGATGCAACAATGCTGGATTTCAAAACATGTTTTAACCCGCGCCCACTGGGCCTCTGCATTTCCTTCGCCTGACTGCGGGGTGTTTGAACACCCCTCTAACTCGGCTCCCATGGTACGCAGACCAGAACAAAAACCACTGTTCAAACCGTTATCAAAAATCATTTCGAAACTATTTCAGATTTTTTCGCTCACGTCAAAACTCAGGTCACCA
>VOPJ01012918.1:0-35857 GCA_014673585.1 Semibalanus balanoides | reverse complement strand
AAGAGGTTTCTTTGAAAATGTAAAAGCGTCACAAGTCATTTTCGAGCATGCGGCACAACTTGGCTATCTCAACTCAAAACCGCATGTTAAAGGTGAACAGTTACCTTTAACTTGACTAGTTCTCCCGTTTGTCTTCGCTCGGCAGCGTTCGCAGTTTAATCCGCATTGCTTGGTGCAACACAATCACTGTATCGCTCAACACACTCGCTCCACCTGCACAGCTCCTTCTCATCACGGTCATAGAATACTGCTCCTGGCCTCGAATGGCTCTCATAAAAATGCTCCTCCTGGCCGACTGACCGGCCCTGGCTCACCCCACTCCGCTCTCATCGGTGACCTTGACCGGGAAAAGTGGGCGTGGCGGCAGTGACGTAACTATAGGAGTCTGAACGCTGATTGGGCCAGTTCGCCTATTCATCACGCAGTGCCCGCTGGTTTTCACGCTGAAGTAAGTGAGTAGTACCATGGATGAGAAATACCATGGTAGTACCAAGGTATTTCTCATCCATGGTAGTACCACATCTTCCAAAGTCAAACAGCTTGCAAGTTTCTCTTGAAAGGCATTCACTCCGTGGTTATTCTGATATCAACACAAGTCAACGTAGTTATACATTTTGACGCAAGACTGAAAACAAAATATTATACGCATTATACGGCAGCAGTACCATATGGCCGTTGCATGACAGCGCGACAGTTAACGCAACTCAAGCTTCCCTTCTCTGCCGCAGTGGCGCTACTGGCTGCATCTCTTGTAGGCTGGCAGAGCAGTACGGTCTACGTTCATTTGAGCTTTCAGATATCAGCTGCAAGCAGATATGCATTCAAGGGATGGATCATGGAGCCTTCTACATTGAGGAGCCCGAACCTAAGTGCCCGTAGGATGTATTTCCGGGCAGCACCGGACGGAGAATGACGAATCTCCTCAGGTAAATGTTGATTGATTTGATAAAAATTGATAACAAATTGTCGATTGACATGTCTCAATAAACCATCCCCGACATATTTAACCCCTGGTTAAATGTTACAGTTATAATGTTACAGATAGAACACAATATTTGTGTATCAGTGACTCAACAATACTTTCACATACCGTGGGTTGAACTTGGATAGCATATGTACACTATTCATCGTTATCATGCATTTTTAGCCACGTCCTTACCGTGATACCCTGGCTCATTCCTGGGCGTCTTTAATGGCGAAATTAATTAATTTGGTCTTTAACTCTTTGGTTATCGTCACCAATGGCATGATTATATATTTTTGACAAACTGAATGACTCGTTATCTCCCCCCTCATTGAGCAGGCTGCACTCCAGTGTTCGCCATGGGTCGGGTGCACCCATGGGTGCCTACTCAATGCTTCTGATTGTCTGAGTTTGGTGTGAATTTGTAGCTTCTTCATGGGTGCTGGGTGGACACGGATAAGTCAATTTTGGAGTTGTGACTCTAAGCGTTATTTTTTACTTGGCAATCAAATGTTTAACCAGTATACTACGTTGATAAATGATATAGGACACTAAGTGGCGTCATTTTCTGAAAATGATTTGGGGGCTCCAATGTTAACTTTATAGATTATAATTATATTCTTACCATGCAACGCCATAAGCAAAATGTAAACATTTGAAATCACGGGGGGGGGGGCAAAGTATACAAATCGACACTGGTGAGGACACAACCCGCGTTTGACCGGGGTCTAACGAAGCCATTGACCGGGGGCAAATCATTGCCCCGTCGTTATCTCCGGGAACGATGATTGTAGCGAGATGCTCAAACGGCCGTTTCAAAAACCTCTCATCGAGACGCATCTCAAGCATACTCTAATTTCAGGTCAAGGTCAGGTCAAGGTCAAAATTGAGACATTTTACGTTTATGGACATACTTTCCATCCAGAGCCTTTGATTTTGCAACCATGATCACCCAAAGTGCCCCAAAGGTTGACACACATCCTGCATGAGCAAAAAAGATTACTTTTTTTGCCAAAGTCAAGGTCAAGGATCAGGTCACAAAGGTCACTATCCGAAACATATTTTGAAAGTCATGCGACAACATGTTTTTAATGGGCCGTTTTTAATACGTATAAATCGATAGTGAAAATGAAGGCACCATCGGAGCTCATTGAAATGAAGGAAGTTCAGTGTCAAGTTGAGGTCAAAATTCAGGTCAAATGAGGTATTTATTGATAAATTTTTAACAAAAATGCATGTTTTTAGACCAGTTTAAATCTTGAAATACATTGCTGACATTTATTGTCTTTAATCGTGTAAAATAAGCCAAAAAAGTTATTAAAACTTACTTAGTAAAATGGTGCTCTTTATTTGGAAAACTTGGCTTTTATATTGTTGTAACACTTTTCTTTCACATAATATCTAGTTTTTTATATAATTTTTGCAAAACAATCAACAAATTTCGCAACAAATCAAAAAATTGATGTAAAACTTGATTTTGTTTTTGTTTTAAACTTTTATATGTCTGTCTGATTTTTTAAATTCCAGTTTTACCTTTTTATTTTTCTCCCTTTTCACAGCTTTTCAAAGTTTTGTGATTTTAAATTGCTAAATTCAAGCATAGTTCGTTGTGCTTGAAAGGCTTATTAAGTAAAAAAATGGTGATATTCTTTTACAAATTGTTTGTATTTGCTTGAACACCATTTCACAATAAATTCTGGTTTTTTGAGGTGAAACACCAAAAAAATGAAAAAGTAAAATAATTCCCCCGGTCAAGCGTGGTTAACACGCGAACTGGAAGGGGGAGCACTTTTGTTCGCCCCACATCTTTTTCGTGAATATCTCGAAAACAATCAACGCAGGACGTGGTTTTATGCGACATTTACGGCAACGCAATACGGATCGTTTGAAGTAAAGAAATGAAAATCAGTCGATACAGATTTTGAGTTCTATGAATTTGAATCTGTTTTATTGTTTATTTCGTAAAGCATTCCACAGGTAAATAACCAATTACGGAAGCCGTCCTGTTTTCTTAAAATCAATAAATACATCAACACCGCAATGCAACAAAACACAAACACATCACCAACACATACACGACACATACCACACACACACACACACACACACACACACACGCACACACACCTACACACACAAACACACACAACACACACACGTGCGCGCGCACGCACATGCCACATGGATACGCATGCACAATATACGGCACACAACACGCACACCACCACGCTCGCGCCTCGCTCAGAACACACAGCAAATGCGCCATATCCCAAGATAGCGCCATATCGAGGTCAGTGGAGGGCGATCCTTCGAAACCAAAGTCAGACGGGCGATTCAAACGCCAATTCGGTAGCCAATACAATTTGTATCCCAAAACACAACTTAAAATACATTGATGTTGACCTGTGACGTCACAGAGGTAAAATTATTAAAATGGTGACATTTGGCCAGATTTTACCTTCATGACCTTGTTTGACCTTTTCGATATTAAACCAAGAACATTTAAATTTCAGAAAATGTAGATCATTATAGCACCTACATACCCTGTAAGTTTGAATGTTCTAGCTTTCATACTTTCTGAGATCTTAAGTGCCCCCTCCAGTGCGCGTTAGTGGCATACCCCTTTCCAGTGTGCGTATTAAACAATACATTTTGGCAATGATATTAGAACAATACATCATGATAAGTAAAAGTGGTGTAAGGTTCAAAAATTTCCCAAATCATGTCAGATTCAAAGTCTGATGCAATATGACAATGTTGCCAGAAAAGTGTTCGACGAGTCCGAGAGTCTGAAAACGGTTTGTTTACAAAAGTCAAAAGTTACAAATACATGGCAATAAGTGATGTTTGTACTTATTTTTATGTCAACAATTAACGTAACATCACATCATTATTTTTCAAATTACTTAATGATTGCAAATTTTGTGAAAATAATAGCATGCTTAATCTGAATGGCCCGGACCGAGCATGGGCTACAATATTATGAATTTGACTGGGACTGGTCTGAGCCTGGGCTTTGTGTTTATTGGCCTGGGCTGGGCTGGGGGTTGGTGTGCCCATGACAAACTATGCCGCACTTCTTGGCTTTATGCTATGCGGTACAGCATAGCTTTAGGCGTGTCCTACTACTGCCATCTAGGGGCAGAGATATACGCTGATACTCAAGTACCGAAGATTGCTTCCCCATTTACCATGTGCTTAACTTTAGCGGTGTATTAGCTGGAGTGTTAATACACTCCCAAAAAAGATAATACACTGCCAAGCCCCAGGTAAATGACCCTGTATTGAACTCTTGAAAAATATGTAGGTACTTGTGTATGTAGGAACAGTCAGTCTTAGGCCTCGTACTACATCGTTTTATGCACTCGTCACATTAAAGATGCAGTTGATGAACTTGCCTTCGGCTCGTTCATAAACTGAATCGTTAATGCCAGTCATTCATTAGATTATAGGTGCACGGCCGAAGTCTGTTTTCCTATTGAATCAGTGCTTAACTTGAGCAGCACATTAAAGGGAATATAGCACCTTCAACATTAGCCAGATTGTCGGGTGTACTGAGAAGCCTCAAAATCGGAAATTTGTCCTTCAAAAACGACCTAGTTGTTGAGTTTCAATGCAAAAAACGTTGGGCATATTTGAACATATTTTAAAAGGACAAATTTCGTGACGTTTTGCATACGTCATAAGGTGGCACTCCACTGTGATTTTCACTGCACTTCGTTTTCACTATTTGAACCGTCCGCCACCGAAAGATGTCGAATCGGTCAATTTTGAAATGATTGTCAATTTTCTTTGTAAATTTTCCTTGGATTTCAATTTTTTAAAATAATGCCGACACTCGTCTTGAAAACGCAGAACATTTGATGGAACGTGGTTCGTGCCGGTGGTTGCAATATTCTCCGCAATAGAAAGTATAAATGCATGCACTATTGAAACAGCATGCCCTCTGGTGTGGTAAAAGTTTGTAAAATACTTATTTTTGTCAATAGTGAACCGATTTCCAATTAAAGATTACCAGTATAATTGCATAAGAAGAACGAATATGCTGATGGTGACCTAGTCAGTGTTCTGCGACATATCATCGAATATGTGCCAGTGAGTTTTTGCTCGCGAACAATCTTGATGGACATCAACATTATTGGCTATAACTTGCTAATTTTCATTGGATTTTCCAATTGCAAATAATGGCAGACACTGGTTTCAAATGGCCAAATGTTGAATGGGTAGCCCGTATCGGTAAGCTGCAATATTCTCGCACATACGAAGCATATGCAGTACTAACTAATGACTTGTATTGTATTGTAACTATTGAACCGGTCCATCCATGCGAACATAGTTTTTTCGGGACATAAGGTTTCGACAGCTCTTCTACATTTGGTAATGATAAAGGTAGCATACATATAGATACTGATAGACACAATAAGCACAAGACCCAAGAATACCAGCAGATAATCCATTTCCATAGTGCTACACTATGGATAATTTACGAATGAGACATGGCGTTTTCGTATTTGCCACTCTAAACTCCCTAGAGTTGGGTGCATTCTTGGCTCAGTTGAAAAGTGTTCCATGCGGCGCTGCTCTGTTGAAAATGAGTGCTGAGTGGCGGTCAAGCCGTACCTCGCAGGTGGGTTGCCGTCGTGTCCGCAGCCTGTGTCCCGCAGGGCGACATCTGAACGGAGGGTGAAATTGTCCTGATCATGCGGAATGGGGTAATTCTGGTCTGTGGAGGGCTCGATATACCCATTGATGCGTCATGCTGCTCGATTAGATCCCGATCCGGTACCAGTGTCAGTGGCGTTTCAGGCCTCAGGTTGGAGTTATGTGATCCCGGCGCCTAGCACCGGTGACCACTCGAGCCCAAGTTAATCACTCTTCTGAACCGATTCAGTTTGAATAGTCAGCTGCTCCACCACAAACGGGTTAGGGAAGGCAACAAATTATTTGAGGAAGACATGGGCTTGAAGGATATTGGATGAGAGCTTTTGTGTGAAGTACGCCTGAAATCTGTTCAAGGAGAATGAGGATGCTATAGCATCGGCCATCGACGCACTACAGAGGAGATTTGCTGGTCCCAGGACAGGGACTGATCATGATGATCCTAATAATTTCAATGGCATGTGATGACTGAAGTGTGGTGCCGACAGATCAAAGATTGGTTTCCGACGCTTTTTTCACCCTTTGTTTGGTTCCAAGATGATGAAATCTGTTTTTTGTTGCGTTAATTTTCAAATAATTATTTTGGAACCATTGTTGCACCGATGTTGCTGACTCTTCCAGGCGGATTTTGAGCTGTCACAGACTGTTACTGTCAGATGGCAAGCAACCGAGCATCTGCGTATCTTCAGCATAAGAAATCAGTCGACCATGAGCGAGAGAATACGCAATGTCGTTCACAAATATATTGAAAAAAGAATAGGGCCGATGATAGACCACTGCGGGACGCCAAATTCAACTAGATGAACTTCTGAGCCGCCACGAACCATCTGCCCGCGTCCTCTAAGGTAGCTTGCGAACCAGTGAGTTGAAATACCATACCATTCTAATTTTTGCAGGAAGTAGGCTATGGTCTATTGCGTCCGAAGGCCTGCTCAAGTCGATTACCATAACTTATAGCTAAGCATTCCGTTGTCATTGCGTATTTTCATCCGTGAGGTGTTTTCTCTATTTGTTTTCTCGTCTCGTCTCGTTGTGCCATGAGATAGCGGAGCTCCGGATCTTGTGTTAGCCATGGGCAGCCTCGTTTCCGACTTGATCGTACCTGTACAGCTGGGCAGTGGCGATCGATAACTTTTTTCCTTATCCGCATGAATTCTTCTACCTTGACGTCTACGCCACGCTGCATGCAAGTGCAACCCCATCAAGTGTTTGACATTCCTAAGTGATGACGTCACAAAGTTCCGGCCCGTGCATTCACCATAAGAGCCAACGGGATTGCGGTTTTTTGGGGATGGCCCCTGAAGACCCTACTGGGAAAATGTTGGTTGCTTTACCTTTTTGGATTCGTGGATGTGCAGATTCCAGAAACGGGACAGTTGGTCATATAGTCTCATTAAAAAATCCTCGTTCCTTCAGATTAGTGCATTTTGGGCCGTAATATAGTGCAACCCATAGGCTTCAGTATCGGTGACGTATGATCTGCTACCTTATGTTTAGTAGCCCTTGGTGCAGTGGACTCCAGTCGACAGCAAGAGGCCGACGAGATCGACACTGTCCCATGTCTTGTCGATTCCCAGCGTCTGAATGTGGCGGGACTCGAGCACAAGTGCGGATCTTGGGAGTGAGACGGAAAGGGGAGCAGGCGGTGGTCCACTCAGTGAGTTCGGGGAGTAACGTGGCGAGGAGTGTAGCTCGGACTGATTAGTGATGATATGGGTCATAAAATTGTTGGTCTTGGTAAAAGGTGCGTCGGTTCACTGACGAGTTGGTGTAGGTTGAGGTCAGATAGGAGTTGAATATATTTCCGAATATTTTGTAAATTGGGTGTTGAAACATCTCTATATTTGTGTCTCCGAGCAGAAAAACTGGAGCGCCTCGCGTCATGATGTCCTGTAGCTGGTCTCGGAGTGTTTCGACGAATCCGCTGGGGGCGCTGTCTGGTGGCCTGTAGATGGCGCCCACTACCATTGTTCGGCCGCGGCGTGTCACTGAGAGTCAGAGGGCGTTCACTGTGGGTTCAGAGTTCACGATTGATACACGATTGTAGTTCTTCTGCTAATAGACGCTCGCAGCAGATGATGGCGACGCCGCCACCTCGCACTTTCGCTGTTCCTCGTCGAGGATGGCTTCTGTCGGAGCGGTAAATTGTAAAACCCGGAAAAACGAGGAAATCTGTGCGCACGTCTGCGGTCAAGAATGAAACTATGATAGTTAGGAACAAATGGTTTAAGAAGCAATCGAAAACTCTTGAAAATGCAACAAGCGATTTGTCCTCAGATTTTAGATAAGGTCGATAGTTATGCTCCAAAGGTCATAAAAGGTCAAAATACTATTTTTGGCAAAGCAGTTTTTCGTTAATAGCATTTCACGTAACAAAGACAGGAAAATATGTGTTACGCCATCGTGTTTGTCTAGTCAAGGCACTCTGAAATATATGGATGGTGATCTGTTTAGGTCAACTGATAAATTTGACCTCAGGTCAAGGTCATTTGATGACCCAGGTAGATCATGCTGCATATTAGGCGACACAGCTCGACGAGACAAACATATTGGTGTCACCCGATCGTCTCTATCTTCATTCTATCAATATGTATTAGCAAAACAATTCTGATGATCTCAGATGACCTTGCAGAGATCACTGAGCATAATTGCACCGGGTCATCAATCCTGAGCTAAAATAAACAGGATTCTGGAAAGAGTAGGTCTGATCCAATACATTTCTCTGAATGGAAGCACATGTTATTTTTTCCCCCGTTCATTTATTTTAAGGTAATGGGGAGGCAGGATATGACCTGACCTTTGGTCACCGATACGAAAAAATCCGACGATAAGCCGATTGTAGTACTGATAACCCTTATGAAATCTTGCAATGTTCAAAGCTTTCGGAAAAATAACGTGCTTTGGCACGAACAAAACATTTTTTGGAGGTAGGGTCACTTGAACGTGACATCGTGACTGACCTGAGTGACCTGGAAGTCAAAATTTTTTCAAAGTGGTGGGTAATTGATGCCAAACAGGGTGTACGAAATTAAGCGGCGCTGCGCGCCGCTTTTTTCCGCTATTTCTGACAAACTGAGGGTTGCCGGAAAATCAATCGGCTATTAGCCGTTTTCACGATGGATTTATTTTTTGCGCGAAATTTGTTTTAAAACATTGTAAAACTGTCTTTAAAATATTTAAGTAGTAGCCATTTTCCACGATGGACCTAATTTTGCGAAAAAAAAAATGTTTTTAACCCTCACCCTAGCGGGAACCGTAAGAGCGAGTGTTAAAACATTTGTCGCAAATTAGTCCATCGTGAAAACGGCTACTACTAAAACATTTTAAAACATTTTAAAATATTTATAAAAAACGCACAAAATAATCCATCGTGAAAACGGCTGTTGTCCCTTGAGCGTGATTTTTTAAAGTTTAAGCTATATACACAGACGTTCAATTTACGTTGCAACTAGGAATCCATTTACCTAAATAATGCGTAATGATTTGTAAATTGTACCAATCATCATGAATGGGATAGGGGCGCGCACGTGCACACCCCTATTATATATATCAGGATCGACTGAGCCGATTGTGTTCAAATTTTGTGTGTGGCTAGAGACCCCTCAGCCGCCGCTTTCTCAAAAGTCAGGGGTGCGGTGTCTCTTCACGTGCGCCCGTGCACACCCATATTCTATATCTCAGGAATGGCTGAGCCGATTGTGTTCAAATTTGGTGTGTGATTAGGGATCCCTCAGCCGCCGCCTTTCCACAAGTCAGAGAGGGGTGTCTCTGCACGTGTGCACGTGCGCACCTTTTTTGTATCTAAGAAACTACTTGTCCGACTGTGTTGAAATACACCATACATCACGACTTGGTGACCGTGTAATTTGTAAGCGCTACTATCAGACATTTCAAGGACTGCTGAACGATTTAAGCATATATTTGTATTTTATGACAATACTCTGGTACTTAAACTCTAACTCACTGGTTTGATATTTAAAGGCATAAGTGTACATTTTTCCGATATTGTTCACCCCAATGTTTGGTGATACCTTATGTAAAATACTTTTTCTTATTATGGCAAAAAAAGTGCATGTATCGCTGATCAAAAGCTATTTTTCAGAAGATTCTAGCCGTTCAGCATTTGTCACTTACCACACAAATCACATTTTATTATCGATGTCATCCACATAGTGTATTAAGCCCAGCTGTGCAGAACAACGATACCCTTCCATTCAAAAAGCTCACATCTCCCGTGCCCCAGCGACGGCTGTCCGTGCCGATGACTGTACAGACGGCTGTCCAGGCATGTAACCAAGGGGGAGGAGGCGCCCCCGCCCTCCCCCTGGAGGCCCGGCGAGCCCTTGAAGCGATGTATCATGGGATCTTCAAGAGTCGAAAGACCACGCGAAGCGTGGACTTGAGAGAGTTAAGAGCAATTCAAAGACCTTTTAAGGCCACCAGGGCCCTCTGAAAGACCAGAGGGCCCCTTGGACGTTCAAAAGAGCACTGTCCTCCAATCACCAGCTACTGTGCCTTACTGGTAAATTAGTTCTCAGATCAATATAAGTTGACCAAGACCATGGAAGGCTTTGGCGCAAATCATGCCGACGAAAACTATGGATGTTTATGTTTTTTACACCGTCACCCATTAATAGGTGACCAGGAGTGCCTCACCCTCAATCCCAGCGACGCACAATACCTTACGTTAACACCAGATAAAATAAAGAGAAATGTCGCTGCACTCCCTGCTAAGAAATGGAAGCAAACATAAAAGCAAAAGAGAGGCAGTTGGGTGTTTACACCATGGTCAGATAAAGATTAGCAGAAAGTAGTAATTTCTTGAAAGCAGAGAATGACTGCCCCCCCCCCCAACAACAACGCCCCCAGACAGTACTTTCACACATTTTCCCACATTTAAGGAGTTAGTAGGGGTGTCTACATTATTCATTCATTCATATATACAAGTGATCGGGCAAGTCTTGGTCATGATCATGCATATGGTCATTTGCTGGAGCCCGATGAGACCTTCCAGCTAAGCAAGGCTTGTTGCTGGTTAGCCTTCACCAGACTCCAGCGCCGGTTGATAGGGTGACATTCCTTTTTATAAAGCACTAGCATATACTGGCATGTGACAATGAATAATTGATTTTACAATTGATTATCAATCTACATAATATGCATAACTGCATATGCATAGTGTCTAAGTGCATACCCAGCACAACACACACACACAAACATATACAGTATACACACATACAAGCACATATACAGTTACATATATAATCACAATAAGATATATTAATAGTTCATACTGTTCATACTGATATACCTTATTCATTGACATAGTTGTACATATGTATGTCATGGGCACTCATATGCGGTAGTGAGTGATAGTGAATTGTATTACTTATTCTATGTTTTATCTTACCTATAACAACATAACGTGTTTCTAATACAGTAATATGAAGTGATTCTTTATTATTTTTCATAATTTCCTTGGATTGTAGTACCTCGTTATGTTTAACGCTTCTACAAATAATGTCATTCCATAGTTTGGGACCGAGGCATGCTATGGTGAAAAGTATATAATTATTTGTTGAAACATGGTTGTACACTAAATTAAATTGTAACTTCCATGTGCATATTTTTGCTCAAAGTAACAATGAGTTGATGTAGCTATTCAATGGTGCAAACTGAACATGTATCAAGGCTGTGGTTGCAAAGTTAATAGCTTCTGAAAAGCGTCTGTGCGGCCGTGTCGGACCGTGCCGGATCAAATGTAAATTTGAATAGTAAGTTGACGAGAAACCTCACGGCGCTCGCGGCCGCTCGGTGATAACCCTAAAGCGACGATAACTTGTAAATGACGTAGAAAATACCGCTTCGTGCTCTACGTATTATTGGGCAAAGCAAAAAAGGGCATTTGTACCGCATCGATTGGGAATTGCCATTTGCCACTGACCTAGTAGCATATAACGTTGTCACAGCGTCATGGCAACGTTGAACAACGTCAGGACAACGTTCATTACGACGTACGAGGGTGGTTCGATAAGTAAGGTAAAAGGAATCTGTATTTCAGTCAAATTTTGGTTAAGCGACTTAGTTCAAACACCAACTGATCTCTGAAATAACTTTCTACAAAAATGTTATTTTCTCCTTTGTGACGCATATTCTTTCATCGCAGTTCATAGACCCCAACAACATTGTTTCTCCACGCCGTCACCGTTACCATCACGCCCTTCTTCTATCGCTCCACCAACGCCGAAATCCCGCCGGAAAACTCCTTGCCGGTGATCCTGCTCACCCGTAAAAACTCAGTCTTCTTCAATCCTCATTCAGTCGCAAAAGCACTGACCATGAAGGAAGTCCTTCATTGACCAAACAGCGTGAAAGACTGACGGCACCAGACAGGGCTACGGCGGTGTGGCATCGGACCGTCTCCCACCTTCCTTCTGGGTCGTTTTCAGTGTGGCGACGGTCACTGGTCTTCAGATCGAGGCTTGCGTCTTATGCTATTGGCCTCCATTTTTTGACAACCGCTAAATCCACTGTCAAAACATTTGTTAAACCATTTTGTCTCATTATAAACTTCGCGGAGTTTCTCGTACCATTTTGGCTAAGTGAATTTTCGCCGGGCAGGACAGCAAATTTGATAACAGAACGCTGCTTCATCAATGTCTCTATGATGCCCGTGGCTGGATTCCAAATGGAATTAGTAGAACCAAATAAGCAGTAAGCACTTTGTAGCAAATTGTTCATAGATTCACGTAGCGTTTGTTGTTTTTCTTTACTGCTTTAGGCCATTAAGATACAGCACATTTTACCTTACTTATTGAACCACCCACGTAATTACGTCGTGAAAACGTCACAACGTCTTGAAAGTAATGTGTGCTACTAGGGGAGATGACGGCATCAGTATCTGTTCTATAAATTCTGAACATCATTCCTTGAATCCATCTTCCCGATCACTGTGTCCTGAGACTCGGGATGAATTCCCGGTACATGTGCCACTGCCCCGATTGCTACACCAGCCAGCCGCTAAGATATTCTCGTTTGTTCCCACCTTGCTCGTCGAAGGACGTCAGATGACCCAGTTAGAGCTACTGAGTACCGTCCGGCGTCCGTCACGGCCAGCTGAATCACCATACCATTACACAATGCACGGTCCCGCTCGGCAGACTGGCCCCTTGTCTACACCCCGCTGAAGACAGCTCCGTTTTGCACAGGCGTATAGCCAGGATTTTTATCAGGGGGGAGTCAGTGGAAGAATCGAATTTCGCTTCTCAGCCAAATGCTGGTGACCGGAGAGGGGCTTGGATCGTCGGTAAAATCACATTCTATTTAGTGTTCATTGGTTTGCTCGGGGGAGAATGCCCCTCCCCTTGGCTACGTCCCTGGTTGTGTATTGCTTTGCCTGGCATGCTCCTGGCAGCTGTAAAACTATTCGCGACTAACTGTTCGTATATAAGCGTACATGAGTAAAATTTAAACATCTCCTTTTAGCCAGCGGAAATCAGTGTTGAAATATAGCAGGAGGCTTAAATGTTTTTCAATTGGTATGGTGGCTTTATATCACCGAAGAGCTATCTGGATGTAGGGAAGCTCCTGAAAAGTGCGAATTTTCCAAGAATTCAAGGCAAGGATTGCGAGTTTATCGTCTTTTGGGCTTACCTCTGTCAATGTTAACCGTGTAGGTACTAGTAGACCCCAACCGTTACATTGTCATTTACCTTCTTCAGTCAATTTAACATAACCCGCACGTATACCTACCAATATGTCACACTTTGATTCCCGTCGCCATTCACTCACCACTGGGACATACTGGAGTGGTACAGACTACAGACTTATCCCTCCAACCGGCCTATCCCTCCAACCGGTCAGCTCACGGTATACGTTAGAGTCATCGTTTGGGGCTGCCGACCAGCGACCGGCAGTAAACAGCGGGGTCTCTCCATTGTGGATGTGATGAATCTGATCTGGGCAGCCGGAAATGGGAAAATGACGGGAAAACCCAGCACACACGGACGGACTTTGTGGAGACAACACGACCATTATATAACCATTATGACGTCAGTAAGGCCTCAAATGAGTTTGTAGACCTCGAGTTCTTTACCCACTCTCCCCACCGGGAATCCTGGGAATTCCCGTGAAAATCAGCTGTCTTGTTCTTTGGGTACTTTTCCCTGTGCGCGTCATATCTGCACATGCGCGCCAGAGGCCCAGAAGTCAGAACTGAGCGACGCAGCCGGCTAAACGCCCAGCACTGCCGGGGATCTGGAGATTCCAGCTTTACTGATTCCCCGTTTGAGCGCGCGGGATTACCGGGAATCGCCAACACGGAAAACAGTCGAGAACGCACGTTAACAGGGATTCCGCGGAATCCCCGCGGGAGTGTGCGCAACGAACGTGGCCCTAGTTCAGTGGTTAAGGCAGATTCATCGAACCTGCATGGCCTGGATGGAGAGTGGGAGTGTCAATGGGATCTCATTATGCCTCCGTGTTCTAGTAGAATGTGTCTGTCTAAGTTACTCGAACCAAAATAGCAGTAATATAACAACTATGCAATACGCATTTAATATTTCCGCTCTTACCGAACATTTTGAACCGGCCTCGCCTTATTGTTTACGGTCGTAAAACGCAATCGTTTTGATGAAATGCCTTTCAATGCTCGCCGCAGGTCGTATAGCGTGCCCGGAAAGAACGTCCAGTTACTGTCTTCTCATACACCTACCGCACACTGCGCGGCTGAACAGCGCTTCTCGTTCTCAGGAATTTTGCCGACATTGGAAGTACATACAAGGCCATATTTTCAAGACAAATACTTGATCTTGGCAATGAAACAAATTGCGAGGAATGTTATAGCAGTCGAATAGTTTGACGAGATAGATATTCCCCTGTGTTCGTCACCGCCCAGTGCCATGCTGAGGTACAGCCAAATACTTCCATTCTGCTCTTCCTGAGTTCGAACAAGTGACCGTGCATCGGTTCAAGACAATCGATAGTCGCCTTTCATTCATCGAGCTTCCCTCAAACTAAAATAAATATAGTTTTTCCCCTCTCTCTTGTCTCTTGTCAGGTGAGAGGTGAATTGTCTTGGCGGTGGCCGATCGGTCGGTGACTCGATATGTGGCTCGGTCGGTAACTAGGTCGGTGACTCGGTTGGTGACTCGGTCGGTAACTAGGTCGGTGACTCGGTCTGTAGATGATACCACAGCAGGTTGTTCACCACAATATAAATGCCGCTGCTGTCTTATCACGTTTTGGAGAGAGTTGAATGGGAAATATTGGCCTTTTTCCACACAAACGGAGTTAGCACTTGAAATGGGCAAAAGCACTTAATCACATTTTGCAAACAAATGTCCGTAGCTGAAGTTATTTCAAGTTAAAGCTGATGCTTTTAACGCCCGGTACTCAGCAAGTACCTAGTGGGTAACGAATTCAAAGTCCGAGCTAAAACTAGCCTGACTACGCATTGTTATTTATCATGAAGGACATTGCTCATATAACCATTTATACATGCTTGATAGTTTTGAGAGTTCTTTGCTTACATCTTGATTACAATCATCTTCTTCACATTTATAACATAAGACACAGGGGTGTAGCCATGATTTTTCGAGCATGCCACATTTTCCGACGGGGGCATTACGAAATGAAGGGCATTGGGTCAAGTGAATCGTTTGGACAATTTTGGAAAGAACTGTATTTTTGTGTTTGTGAACTCATTTACGACTGTTATCCTTCACTGGACGCATTTTGACGCAGTTTTGACTCAGTATCGATTTTCTGCTTACCGCTATAAGCTTTTCGCATTGTATTCGTAGCAGAGAAGTGTTGAATGCATTATGCAATATCCTAAAGGACATATGGTCTTCAAAGCCGGGTTTGAATAACAATATTTGTTGATTGAATTTATTATTTGATTGAAATTCTGCTTGTCACGTCAAGATGAACTCAGCAATACCTGTCATGACTGGATAAGGTCAAATCCAAGATTTTATCTCAGGTCAAGGTCATGTGGTGACCCAGTTAGGTCATGTTGCATAATGAGATGTGCATCTCGACGAGACTAACATAACGGTGTTAGTTACATGCCTCTGTCTATCAGAAGTTGTTGGTAAGTTATGGTGACCTCAAATGACCTCAGCTGACCCAGAACCTAGTGACCGTTAAAGTAAAATTGTACCTGGATCTTTGTAAAATTATACCCTCATCAAAAATGGCCTAAAATAAGATGAAAATAATAATTGACCATTACAAATATGAAATTGACCCTACCTCAGGTCACAGAAAGACAAACTCCCAGAAAGCAAACTTGTAGCCACTGATGGTCTCATGACGTAATATATATTTGAAGTCAATCGGGAACTTACAGAGTGTGAATGGTCTCTGTTTGCAAGATTATTGTCTCACAGAAAAAAAAACACAGCGAATTATTTTATTTTATTCGATATATTCGCCAAAGTTGGGTCAGCTTGTCTTCACGACATGCTATGTAGATCTTACTCGAGTAACTCACCTTTGGCATCGATGACAGCCTCGAGGTGGTTTTTATACCGGCCACAGGTCTTCGAAATGTCTTCGCCCTTGGACCCCTTAAGGCCCTGGTTTCTCGGGCCTTCAGCTCGTTCTTTGTGTTGCATCTGGAACTGTTGAACTCTCATTAGCCCGATACAAAAACAGGACAAAGGCTGCAGCCAGGCGAGTTGGTAAGTCAAAGTCTGATCCAGCGTGGTCGAAAAAGTTCTCCGGAAGCCAAGCATGGGTCCCCTGCTGCTGGTGTGACTGACCAAGAGTCTTGCTTCCACACTCAGGGGCCCCAGGGCTGCGGAATCGGAGTCGGAGTTGGTGCCGGAGTCGGGGAAATTGTGCCGATCCCGACTCAGGCTGTCAGTCATGGGCAGCACATGGACAAAATATTTGTCGGGTGCATTTTAGTGAACCACCGGTGGCAATGACATTTGCAGTACAACTCGTTTAACCCTCGCCCGTGTAGGGCGAGATCACTGCGTGACCGTGTAGGGAGGGGGGGTGGGTGGGTACGACCCCCCCTTGGCGTTTGGCCCCTAGTTAAGCTAGAGCTTCGATTAAAAAACGAACGTATTGCTTGTGACGAGAGAAAGCCATTGACATCTGATTTCAGGGTCCTGGGTCAACAGGTGACTTCTGAGGTCATGTCAAAGCCAAAATGTCCTCAAATCGTAAATGTGTAAAAAATGAAAACTTATCGAGCTAAAATCGTAAAAGAACATCTTATAATGCTATATAGACGTCAAACTTGAAATCAGCATCACAAAATGACCTAAACCTGCCAAATAAAAAAAAATGTCAGGTCATCTGAGGTCAGTGACCTCGGCTGACCTTTGACAGCGCATGACCCCAGTGAAACATATAATCATTATATATGGAAACCAGAATTGAAATCAGCGTCACAAACTGCACTAGAAACGGACAGAAGACAAAAAAAAAATATGAGGTCATCGGAGGTCAGTGACCTCCGTTGACCTCTGAAAAGGTCAATCGAGATTGCAGAATCCACAAATGTCACCTAGAAACACCTTTGCGTATGCTCCTGAACAACAAACACTCGGGAACTGCAAATGTTTCAAGGATTGTTACTACGAGACGCCAGTTTTGCCAAACACGACCTTGAGAAATAGGTCAAAGGTCATGGGTCATACGGGTTAGAAGTTCGAAACTTTCAGAGCATGTGTCGAATTGATGCAAAGTAGGGCAATGAAATTTGCATCGCGATCGATTTAAGTTAACGTAAGTTATTCTGGGAAAATCGAGGGGGTGGCATCCACCCCCTTACACTGGCGAGGGTTAAAGTTACGTATAGCTTGCTCAGCCGATATGTCGTGCAATGTGCAATGTGCATGAACTATAGTTATTACTTATTGGTTGATATCCATGTGGTTGGTAGGGTCGTCCTGACAACTTCTCATTTTTGGACTTCTGGAATTTTTAAATATAATGTTATGGTCAACCTATGTCTACCTATTTCATTTAACAAGTATATTTTCCATCAAATGATATCCAATGAAACGATTTAACTTGCTGCGGGTGGTCACTTATTGTGCCCGTTGCCAATAGCTTCAGCTAATTAAAGGCTTGAGTCGATTTCGGAGCCGGAGTCGGTGTCGACTGTGGGGGGTCGGAATCGGAGTCGGAGTCGGAGTTACCAGAAAACCGATCGACTCCGTAGCTCTGGTCAGGTGGGCCGACATTCCAGCCTGTTTACCGGTCTCAGACGACCCGTGGCCGCCGGCAGCCCGGCCGCACTGCTCAGGACCCGTGCCTCTGTCTCGGGAGGGGGGCTCACCGCTGTGCTGCTGATCTGAGCGATGGGCGTGGAAGTTGGAACTCACAGCTTTTCCGTCAACACAGGGCAGAGGTGAATGACAGGTCACGGGCTGCGGAGTTGTGGAAGGGGGTGCCGTGGCGAGGGAAGTGGTCACTGTCGATATGGAGAATATCGCCGGCAGAGAAGAGCTACCAAAAGCAAGGACGGTGCTGGTGAAGCCTGGAGCCTGGCTGCATTGGCATTTTCTTGACAGTGATGGCGATGATCATGATAAGGTCGCGAAGTGAGTCATTATTTTGCTCGAAAGAAAATATTCACTTTTTCCCATAAAATTGCGTTATTACTTGTAATCGACGGACGAGACCCAAATATATTGTACGTTTGTCGCATTTTGCATAAAAACTTTCCTACCGAAAGATATTTCAAGTGTAAGATGATAAGGAATACAGTTATCAAAAAGAAAGGTGATAACACCTTAAACGACCGGTACTTGCAAGTACTTTTGCAAGTACTTTTGGTCCTCATCAATCTGTGGGCTTTTCCCGTGCTGCTTTTTTACGCAATACGCATGGAGTGGACAATATATTTTGCGCTTAGCTATAGTTGTGATTATATGCCCACCGATCCTCTACAATTAACAGCCATTGAATAAAAAGGTAACCAAATTAGCAGGTAACCGATGCATATTTCCGGTGGCCTAGTTAGTGGCTGCGACCCTCAATTTTGTAACATTACTTCATTTATTTTCCACATTAGGGGTTTTGTATGTTTTTTCTCATGTTGTATTTAACAATACTCTTAATATATTCATGAAAAAGTTAAATTTATTTCCCAAAACATAACAAACAATAAAAATTGCAATTACATTGGAAGCTCATCGATGCACTTGGACGGCAACCTATTTAGTGTCGGCGATTCGTTTCATTAACCAATCAGGGACGTTTTCACACTTCTTGGCTCTTTTTCTTCATTTCTGGCCTTATGACTAGTTAACATATGCCTAGGACGTATGGGAAGGGTGACGTTGTCTGTGACTTTCATGAAGCACACTAGGATTTTTTTCTATCCAAACTTGCGACCTTGATTTAGATTATTAATTCATTTGATTATGAAATTTATACTGTAAAAATACTGAAGGGAGTGTGGGGTATTGACACTGGTCTATAGAACATAAATTTATTAATTTGTATCATGACTTCATTTCTCCAGATTCAAACTAGTTGCTGAGATATTCCAAAGACCCCAGGTCCGCCCCTGTAGCTCAGTCGGGAGAGCGCTGGGCTTCTGAATTACCCCGGTAGTGGCAGACCGGGTTCAAGTCGCTCGGCGCTCGCTGTTTGCCCCTGACTGGGATGACATGCGGCCGGTGGCAGCGGTCGCGTTCAAGGTCAGGTGAGGTCAGAGGGCGGGACGGACCATGTCCAGGTATGTTGGGCACGTTAAACTTTCGCTTCTAAATTCTGCCGGACGACAGTGATCGGGTGGTGGGGTCAGAGCCTGCGCAACAAGCTATGCTTAGCGTGGGCCCTGACCTCGGAAATCCATCCATTCAAAACATTCGGACTACATTTATATAAAAAACGTGATGGAAGCACAAAATTGTTAGGTAGACTCCAGGGGGATTCCGCAAATAGAAGCGTTGCTAATATCGATTAAACTGCTAGCATATCGTTAGCGCCGGCCATAAGCGATTCGACAAAACAGGTCGTGCGCGCTGACAGGAGCAGTCGAACAGTACCGTCGTCTTATATATACTCGCATGAACGCTAGATGCTCATTTTTTCGACCAAGATATCAATTTAGAGCTCTACGAAACTCTCTGATGATAAAGCTCACATCGGCGAGAACATACTGTGCAAAACTTTTCTCTCTATATCTTGCACGATATGACCGTAATTTCATTAACTAAACGCGCTGCTTTACATAACATCTTCTTCCCTCTGATTATAGTGGCGATCATTTTAACGATTTCGAAAAAATTACAACTAGTATAAGTAAAAATTCAACTAAAGGGGCTCCAGATGTGAAATTGTATCGCATCGAACACTCGCAGCCCTGTTTACGGTGGTTGGGGGGACGCGTCTCCCTGTCCCCTCTCGCATTCGACGCCCATGAGTCACCACCTGAGTTAGGTAAAAGGTTAACAACACGCTCACACTGCGCACAGTGCTTCAGTAGTATTTACTGAATGCTTGAATGCGTTATGCGTGTGCAGTATTTTATGCAGTCGCATGCAAGATGACCGAAACAGCCGCTTTCATGGTGTAATAATATTCAGGTTACTTAACTGCTGGGGAACTTAACGCGCCAAACTGCTGAAATTATAAAAATCTTGAAAAAACACCATTTCGATTATAGAGTGGAAAACCTGGAAGGAAAAATCAGACAACAAAATGTTGAATTCACAAAGTCAGGATACAACTATTTATGATGACATTTGCGCATCAACGCATCATTTTAAATGCGGGGGCCAGCCAACTGTTTGGGGGAAGCCGAAGCCAGATGTTTTGCCTGGCACGCGTATTCTAGTACACTTTCCAATAGAGCCTTAACATCTTCCAATACGGACACTCATCTTCCAGTAGCACATCACATCTTCCAGAAGGGGCATCGCATCTTCCACTAGAGACATCACATCTTCCACTAGGGGCATCACAGCTTCCAGTGGGCGCATTACATCTTTCAGCAGGGCATCACGTCTTCTACACAAGAGGCATCACTTCTTCCGAGAAGAGTATCGCATCTCCCACTAGAGGCATCACATTTTCTCCTCGGGCATCACATCATCCACTAATGGCGTCACAGCTTCCAGAATGGGCATCACATTTTCCACTAAGGACATCACATCTTTCATTAGGGGCATCACATCTTCCATTAGTGGAATCACATCGTCCAGTAGGGGCATCACATTTTCCAACAGGGGCATCACATCTTTCAGTGGGGCATCACATCTTCCAGTGGGGCATCACATCTTCTACAAGGGGCACCTTCCACCTAGGGCATCATATCTGTCAGTAGTGGCATCACATCTTCCACTCGGGGCACCATATTATCCACTAGGAGGCATAGCAAATTGCAAAATATACAAAACATATGATAGAACACTAGGAATTATCACATCGCTCAGTAAAAAATCCCTCCACACACAATAAAGTGGGATATCGCACGACACTAGTTTGGGGGCATCGTGTTCCACAATTGGAACAACGATTCCCTAAGTGGGGGACCACGATCCGAGCATAACGCATTTGCAGTATTTGCGGCATAGTCACTACGCCCTATAGATAAGATTCGACAAGTATGTAATGCAAGTACCGAAGGCGACCTGTGTACATAATCTGCATCACGTCATTGCAATGTTCTGGCCAAGTTTAATCAGCCAAAGCGACTGTAGAAGGTGTGCATGGAGTGACTCCACACCGTTTGCCCACTGCTCGCTCAGTAGCCAGCTAACCACCCTGTGGGATCGTTAGCGGCCACCCTGTGGGATCGTTAGCGGACCACCCTGTGGGATCGTTAGCGGACCAGCCTGTGGGATCGTTAGCGGCCTCCCTGTGGGACCGTTAGCGGCCACCCTGTGGGATCGTTAGCGGACCACCCTGTGGGATCGTTAGCGGCCACCCTGTGGGATCGTTAGTGATCACCCTGTGGGATCGTTAGCGACCACCCTGTGGGATCGTTAGCGGCCACCCTGTGGGATCGTTAGCGACCACCCTGTGGGATCGTTAGTGACCACCCTGTGGGATCGTTAGCGGCCACCCTGTGGGATCGTTAGCGGCCACCCTGTGGGATCGTTAGCTGCCGCTACCACCAGCCGCAGACCATCCCAATGGTGCCATCTTTCCGCCATAGGAAAACCAGCTCACCAGAAGACACTGTCAGTTGAGGTGCGTCGCGAGTCCTTCTACGAGCCCCGGCACACTTTTGTGTGTCCCGCGCTCCGTTTGTCGCACCCTTTATTGCATGGGCTCCGCTACAGGGGGACGGAGACGGGGACGTGTCCCCTTAATTTTTGGGACTTTTAACATTACGCTTATGGGCGTTCCATGGAAATAATTGCCTTTAGAATGCCGCTGTCCCCTAATTTAGACCCCCTGGCCCTGAAACGAAGCTCCTGCATTATCGGGTTTTCAATTACGGAAGTGGCTGATCCTGAATGCAAAACAAAGATGGTAGCCAGGAAGCTGTGTTTTGTCATTTGTGTCGCATATAGGTAATGGGCAACCGAAGGTCACGTGCATCATGCACGCTATGGCAATAGGGTCACATCGTGACATGATGCCCATGTCTGGCGCAATGGAACGTTGACGGTGCATGGAAAGGCCGAACGTGATCAACTGCAAAGGCCGGAAACCACGCCTTAAAATAGCCGTTGTTTGTCTGACAGGTCTGCTAAAGCGACCCTGTTAATGTCCAGTTTCCATGCCATTGTGTAGCGATGTAGCCTGTATTTGCTCTCCTAGCGCTGCAGAGGCACACTTTCATATAACGGCCACACAATCGGAATATGAGCAAATATAGGATGCGCTTAGTTAGTCGTGAAGGACGCATGGCTTATGGTGAAACGTATAAATGAATGTGAAGTGGTTTGTATTGCAATGTATTGTATAAACGCAACCTCAAACGAAAATATGCCAGAAGGACATGGCTGAAATATTAGCAGGTATATGCCCAAGTGCTGGCAGATGTCGGTGGAAATAAGCGTTTTATTCGATAGCGAATTATCACATGAAATATATGAAATACCTAAAATACATGACAAGAACTCTGGTGTTGAACCCTCCAGAGAACTTGTACAGATTACGGATATTACTTTGCGGATAATACCTGTACGGATATTACATTGCGACGCGCTATTCTGTGAGCCTATCAGTTGGCCAAGGCAAGCAACTGACCGAATTTTCCCGGTATTCGCACATTGATATAATCCCCGCGCCTTGCGTCAAGACTTCACTGACTTAGACTGAATTTGTGAAATTGATCTAAAAAACTACGTGCTTATGGATACCTGAGATAGATAAAATACCCCAAATCATAAACGTGAATGTTCCTATGACGTCTCTCCTTTTATGCATTTAGCGATAAAATGTGTATTTAAATGTTTTAGCAAACACTTATAATTTAAGTACATGAAAACGTACAAAAGATTAACTAAATGTCATGTTCTTTAGGAGATCAAGCAAATTCAATGAGCATATTGGATAAAATATAAAAAATATATATAGAAAGGCTTGTACATACCAAACTTATCAATAATAAACTCTTCCCAGCAGGATGACTGAGCAAGACATAGCGAAAGCGATGTATGCAAATACACAGCCTTGTGATGCGACGGTGACATAATTCAGAATGACAAATTTGCGGTTGTGGTTGGAAGTGCAGACCATTTCGACCCTGAGTACGCAGGTGGTAAGCTGCTTTGAGCAGATTAAGCTTAATAGGCCGTAGACATGTGGTGTAAGCTCTCGTTAATTACGGGATCTTTATCATAATCCCAGTCAAGAGTCTAAGTTACGCAAAGCATCTATCAGCGAATGACTCTTTGCACTATAGAGGTAATGTGAATTTTTCCTATGGTTATTTCTAATAATATTATACTTAGGTGATTAAATCCTCGTCCTCTCCTTTATACCTGAGTATGCTCGCTCAGGAATACCTGAGCGAGCGTACCTGAGCGATATAATAGGTATACAGCAAACCCACACTCGAGAAGACATAAAGCAAAGCGATTTTACACTGACGAAGTCAAAACAGGTGAATTTTGTTGTGAAAATTTGAGAAATAAAAATGTATATGTGTATATATATATATATATATATATATATATATTATATAATATATCAGGGGCGTCGCCCACGATATTTTGCAGTGGGGGGGGGACGCGACACTGGTGGATTTAGCCGTCGGTTGGGGCAACAGGTACTGCATTTTTTCTCCATGAATATGGGTCGGTTACCTTTTTTGGTATTATAGCATAAAAAAGCATAAAAAATATTAAAGCATAAAAAACGCAAAACCGCAATATTTTGTAGCATACATGCTACGGAATATACACATATAAGCAGTAATAACGTTTATCTCAGTGGGGGTCAGCTGAAATGACGAAAAATGCTTCTTTGCAGCATTTCAATATGAATTTCCATGTTATAATAGGTACCTACTTAAATTATTTAGCGCCGCGAAGCGGCGCGATTTTTTACGGATTTGCCTGATAAAACCCAGAAATATAGACGGTGGGCCTGTAGATGGATAATGGCTAAAACAAATGTTAAAGCATTGCGAAACTGCCGCAACGGTGGTGAAATTTTCCAGTTTATTTTACTGCGGATAGCTGGATTTTGACTGCTGCAAAGGCATTTCGACGATAAATTGTTATTTTACTTGCTCAATTGTTAACTTGTACAGTTTTATCCTAAAGCAAAGCCATGATACATGATAACCGATTGCTTTTTCTTGTGAGACTGCATCGTTTTTTTTGGGGGGGGCAAACAGGCCACTTTATGCCTGGGGGCATGGCTCTAAATGCCCCCTGCGATCCGCCAGTTGCTGGTTAACAAGTGTAAGATAATTTGAAAACGTGCGGAGAGGCAGCCTACGACTTTTACGCTCAGATAAAATGGTCCCTGTGTATCTGGAGGAGCTTGGCCCTTGGGGAGATGGCTCCAGGGGAGTGGTCCTGACCTGGTTCCCACATTAATTAGGGTCTCGGCTCCAGCAAAGCTGGCACCACTGCGCAGCAGGTTCCCGGATGCCGAATGTTCGGTCTTTTGCGTTCGCGTGCCTTTTCGGAGTTTGATCCAGGGCAGACTAGCAACAGTTCCACTAAAAGTTTATGAATTCCGAAGTGAAACCAAAAGGCGAAACTAATCAAAACATGTGGCACGCCCCTGATATATATATATAATATATATATATATATATATATATATAACTATATATATATATATAAATATATATATATATAGTATATATATATATATATATGTATATAATATACTCAGCATCTACATAATAAAGGGCAAATGGAAAATCGTTCGACCGTTATGGAATCAAAAACCCTTGGTTATGTATGCAAAACCCATACAATTTCTGAGTCAGCATGATGACAGGAAGGTTTTGGACAACAAAAATATAATATATTTTACCATGACCTATCTAGGTCACCAAATGACCTTGACCTGATGTCAAATTTTGAAAGTGACGTTACCAGATCACCATGTATATGTTTAAAAGCGTCTAGACGAGACAAACACGATGGTGTTAAAATAGTCGCTCTATCCGTTTTAGATAAAAGGTTATTCGGGAAAACAAATTCTACCAAAAACTGCATTTTTACCTTTGATGACCTCTAGAGCCTTAATTATTGATTTGAGCTCAATTTTGGGGACACCCAATCAGATGGAGTTTATAATGAGCTTTCGATTGCTATTTCCGATTGTTAATATCTCTCATAGTTCACGAGACATACGGGGTTGTTCGAAGCAAAGTAAAAAAATATGAAAGTTGACCTTTGATGACCTGTAGCGACCTCAATATTGAACTTAGCTAAAAATGGTGTTTGTTACTTTGAATGTACATGTTGAGAGCTTTCGAACGTTTTTTTCCGCGTCTTTTTACCCCTTTTCGTTTTCGAGTTAGAAAGCGGGGGTAATTTTGACCCCCCACCATGGCGAAGTTGTCTCGCCATGGTGGGGCAAAAACTATCTCTTTCCTGGGATAGGCAGAAAGCACTAGGCATGTATCCATCCGGCTCAAGATGCTCCATCAGCAGCGATATGATAGAGATTAGGGAAGGTTCGATTATGCTCCTTAACGCATGGCACATTCAATGCTCCAATTAATCCTGAGCTGTTGTGTTCGGGGGAAGTTCAACAAGTGGAGCCGCATTTTTCGGCAACTTGATGGAATAAGCTGGAACCACGCATTTGTTCAAGTGATGCCTTTGTTGTCAGTATTGTTAACATTCTTATAGCATAGAAAGTGTAATCTTTGGACGTGACTGGGGTATGCATTTTTTCAAGTTATGCTTAACTACGCACTACTTGAAAACTACATCAAGTGTGTCATTATTGGTAACATTAGGTAATTAATTGCCCGGGCAACGCCGGGCACTCCAGCTAGTATTCAATAGTTATCAATGAAAACTCAGCATATTCGTCCAAACGAATATGCTGAGTATGCGAATATGCTGAGCATGCAAATATGCTGAGCGTGCGAATATTCAAGCGAATATGCTGAGTTTTCATGTATATATATATATATTTATATATATATAAAGATAGATACATAGATAGATATGGATATGGATATATATATATATAGATATAGATATATAGATATATATATAGACATAGATATAGATATAAATATAAATATAAATATAGATATAGATATAGATATAGATATAGATATATAGATATAGATATAGATATAGATATAGATATATATAGATATAAATATAGATATAGATATAGATATAGATATAGATATAGATATAGATATAGANGATCTGACCTTGATCTTTCATATGACTTCAATTGGCAAATTTGGAGTACCTGTGCCTTAGATGCATCTTATTGAGAGCTTTCTAATGACGCCTTTTGCGTATTGCTGCGATCACTGGCTCCTGTGACCCCGGACATTGCCGGATTCATTGTTTGTATTGTAGGTATTGAGATTTACGTCAGCCCCTCCCCCCCCCCAGTTTAATTTCCGTAGACGAATTTCTGGTCTCTATATGTATTCTGTCGAGAGCTATTTGCAAAATATTCACGACTTCGCCTTTCAGTGGAGCGTACCTATGTTGGCCATAATATTAATTAAATGCAGAAGTACAAATACAAAAGCCGCTAGTGAACTCAAATAACCTTAGCCGACTTTCCAGAAATCACTGAGCAAACATTTCACCTGGGTCAACAAGAATAAGATGAGATAACACGATTCTGGCAGAATTGACTTGATCTAATTCATGTCCTCTGAAAATAAAACATTTGTACATTTCCACATTGACTTACAATGGGAATGTCACGAAATTCACCTGACCTTAGGTCAACGATAAAATATCTGAGATATCCAAATTTTAAGTAGGGACTAGGATGACCTTATGAAATCCTGCAAGTGTTAAATTCCTCGGACAAACACTGTGGCTTTAGCAAAACCACAAACATTTTTTGGAGGTAAGGTCACTTGACGTGACCTGATAACCTTTCCTGAGATGACCTGAGGTCAAAAATTTCACACAATGTAGGTAATTGATGCCCAAATAGCTGTGCCAATATTGGTGGTGCTGTACGCTGCTGTGTTCCCGTTATTTTTTAGAAGAAGAAAAATACTCAGGGAGATCGTTATGACCCCCGCCACCAGCGTGAGTGTAAACAACCAATCACAAAATATGAGGCTCTCCGTAGCAGGGCTGTGGAGTCGGAGTCGGAGTCGGAGTCGGTCGGAGTCGGTTATTTTGGCCGGAGTCGGAGTCGGAGTCGGTAAAATTTTTCCGACTCCGACTCCGGCTGTCGGTTACGGGCAGTGTGTGGGCAAGTTTTTTTCATGTGCGTTAAATAGGATTTGTAGTGGACCTTCGGTGGCGATGACTAAAGTTAATGACCCTTAAATTTACTTAGCCTTGATTCTGTTGTTGTATACCGATTTTCAATAATGAGGTGTGTAGTGTACTACAATAACCTAGATAGGACCCAGGATGTGTTGTCGGATACAAATTCACCAACCATCATTTTACTAACTATCATGATAAATTAATTTGTAAAAATAGAACGGTTTATAAGCGACGTGTAGTTTGCGCAGGCAAGTAAGGCATTGTCCCATTCAATAACTTAATTGGACTCTTAATAATTGCTTGATATTATTAACCATAATGGCAGTGTAACAAGACCTCCGTTTTTTGGCTTTAAGATATTTAAAATAGGAAATGATAAAATAGTTATATTTTTCATTAAACGTCTTTTTCATTCAATGAGCGCCAATCTCGTTTTTCTTTTAAGCGGAAACCTTTTTGCAGGTGATTTATTTTAATATCTGCTGAAAAAGCCATAACGAAGGTAATTAACTTCGCCTTGGTGGGGGTCATTTTGTCCCCCAACAAACTGAAGGTTTTTGAGAATATCAGGAAAACAACAGCGCACAGCGGTGATAAATTTAGCGTAACTTTCATGGAACCGATTACCCACATTCATGGGTGGATCCAGAACGGTTGGCTTGGGTCAGTTTGGATGGGGGGACAAATCCCAACAAGTCTCGCACAATTCTGAAAACTCATCGAAATTATTTTTTATGTATCAGTAACTGTTTTAAAGCAATCTTTCCTTGGTAAAAGATGCTTAGATTTTCTATTATCTCAGTATATGAGTCAAATTTGCACTGAATTTGGGCGGTTTGGGGAGGCATGGCCCCTTGCCCCCCCCCCCTCTGCCCACTTGCGTTACATTTTTAGCCTCCAGTCCGTTTTCATGGTCGGTCGATAGATAGACCTAACCCTCCAAAATGTTCGGTGTTGTGCCAAAGCTAAGGTTTTTTGAATCTAACTGATTTAAAACTCACGGGATGTTATCCAGCAATAGTATACCTACAAAATTGTAATAGTATTTATAGTATTTATATCTGATTATGTCGGTTGATCTAAGTAGATCAATTTTCGTGATCTCCTCATAAACCTTATATAAGTCAAATGGGAAAATAGAACGCTTCATATTCAAGAAAATGCAATTACAATCAGACCAATTTTTCAAGGACCAAATTATGTTAGCTCACTTCAATGGATGACCCATGTGCATTGTTGCTCAGTAACCATTGCCAAAATATCATGCTGAGGTCAGTCTGAGGTCACCAGCACCTTTGTGCCGATAACCCATAATGGAAAAGAGGATAGCAACAATAGAGTCGAGACGCGATCTCCTACACATGACAGTATGACGCTACCCTGGGTCACCTAAATGACCTGACTGGAGGTCAAATTTTGAACTTGACCCAATCCGACCATCGTGATTGTGGGTTCGAAGCGTCTTGACGAGACAAACAGAATCACGTTGATACTTTTATCCCATCTTCATTAGTTAAGTTATCCACGAAAACTTTCCGAAAGAAAACGCCAGCGTGAGCTTTAGTGACCTCTGGAGCCCAAACTATTGACACGAGTTATAGTTTGAGTGCACCGAAGGCGATTGTATTTTTCAACAGTTTCCTTTTTTGCCCCTAGCTGTCATATTTTCCGAGATATTCGGGCTTTTCTGGAGCAAAGTTCAAACATTGGAAATGCTGTCATTTGATAACCTCTGGTAACCTCAATATTGACCTGAGCCCACCCACCCACACAAAAAAAAATGGCCGAAATGGCTTAGATTGGTCTTGTTGAGAGCTTTCAACACCTTTTTTAGTCTTCCTAGCTCTTTTCATTTTCGAGTAAGTGGGGTCGTTTTGACCCCCCATTGGGGCGAAGTTGTTTTAGAGGCTCACCTGGGTGCGGGTCAAGGGTCGGAGTCGATCCCGGAGTCGGAGTCGACTCCGGAGGGTCGAAGTCGGGGTGGGAGTCGGAGTCACC
Organism: Semibalanus balanoides; assembly: GCA_014673585.1. Classification (NCBI taxonomy): domain Eukaryota; kingdom Metazoa; phylum Arthropoda; class Thecostraca; order Balanomorpha; family Balanidae; genus Semibalanus; species Semibalanus balanoides. Next base: position 6,397 of record VOPJ01012918.1, on the reverse strand, counting down.
TGAAGACTGATCGACTCCGCAGCCCTGCTTCGTAGAGAATAAAGCTGAAGAGTACCACAGGCTAAAAAAACATTATGGCAGTATGTAAGCACTTTTAATTTTTCCGCTCTGCCTCTGGGCGCATAAATCGAACACATGGATGGTAGAATGGTCCGATAAAATTGAAATAAGCCAGCTTTGTACCCCTTGACATAAGAGAGCCTGCGGCAATAATGCTCACTTGACCGCTGCCCTGTCCTCGTCACAGCCGGAGTCGAGTGGTTGGCAAAGTTTGCTCGTGGACGGTCTGTGGGCCTCCTCGGCAGCAGCTGATCTCAACATCCCCGGACAGAGCCGCGGGGTTCACCACTCAATGGCAGCTCAAGGCTCCATCGAAAGCCCACTTATCGGCGCAGACCCGCCGGCCATCGGACCAAGGAGAGATACGAGACGCCCTCCACCCGCCGGCCGACGGTCAGAGGGAAAACAGACACGTACCACGCAGTCAGATCCGACGGAAAACAGGCCAACTACAGTCAGACGACGGAAAGCAGGCGAAATACAGTCAGACGACGGAAAGCAGGCCAGCTACACTACAGTTAGACGATGGAAACCTGCGAAATACTACACTACAGTTAGACGATGGAAACCTGCGAAATACAAGGCCAAAGCCGTCAGGTCCGATAGGTTACGTCGGGCTGTGTGTACCTATACTCTGAGTCTTTCGCGCCTTTTCGACGTAAACGTGTGCCGATATGAGGATGCATTACGAAGTAAATAATATGAAATAATAAAATATTATAACTAATACATAATCAACCAACCAAGATATCAATGACAAAATTGCATTATAAATAGCAGCACCAAATAATGCGATTACATCACGCCACCACTTGTAGCCAGTTTTAGCACGCGCATTGGAGAGGAGTATGCCACTAACGCGCACTGGAGGGGAGAGCACTTTCTCCCTAAGATTTCTCCCAAAGTATGAAATCTAGAACAATCAAACTTTCAGGGTAGCTAGGTGTCACAATAATTTACAAGTACTGAAATTAAGGACTTAATCGCTATCGCTATCGCTATCTTGGACTTAAAATCCCTATAACTTTATAGGTTTGTGGACGAGCGCGACAAAATTCACAATTTGTGGCCTACAAGAAGTCATGGCCTCAAACTGTGAATTTAGGAGCGCGAGTCCACAAAGTGATTTATAGTGAGCAGCTGCAACACGAGTTACAGTAGACGCCGCTTGTTACGCCCACCTTGGGACCAAGCAATTCTGGGCTTTATAACCGACGGGCGCTATTTTCGAAGTTCCTAATATGAACACATAAACAACCAAAAAAGACATCGTACCCCTTTTGGTGGATTTGAGAAAGGAGATCATGAACAATAAAATCCAACTTTTTAAAGAATATATATATAAATAGACCCACTTGAATTAGCAACAGATACCGCTCGGTTACGCCAAATGCCAATTATGGCGTTTTACTGATATGAGCTACTGATTTTTCACTCACACTAAATAACCTGCTTCCAGAGGCCGTTCTTATAAAAAATAGAGCCACCGGCTCGATTTTTTTTAAAGAATGGCTGCAGGACTGGATATTTGCTATGTTTGGGCACAATATAGGATACCAACATTGTATTTGGCTTTGCTGCTACAAATATGAGGCACTATTTCGACGCTAAACATCTCCTGCGCCGAGATATGAGCACATGAAATAAAAAAATCGAGCCAGCGGCTCGATTTTTTTATAAGAACAGCCTCAGGTAACGGATTTATGTTACCCTTTAATAACTGTTACCCGTTTAGAATCATATAGGCTTAAAGCTTGAGCCAATGTGCAGCTACATGTACCTATCTATGCAAAATAACTCAGGAACTTCCAGGAAAATAATGTCTCAATTTACCTTTATACATTGAGACATTAACTTGATCTAACTTCTTGGCGCATGCTAGATGATTTGTTGTCATTCCAGCTGAGTTAGATATTATGTTGTCCCGATACCTCCTATTGTTATGCCGTACTGATAGGGGTGTACTATAAAATGGACTTTTTCGAAAATGGAAAAAAAGACAGTCAGAACCTGTTCCAAACAGCTGACACTGTACGTCAAACACTGTGACCGTCAAACACTGTGACGGAAACGGAGCGGACCGGGCTGTGCTGATTGAACGGTACATTCCCTGCACCTGAAACCGTCTCTGAGGGGCTCAGCGAGCAAACATAACCTGCAATCTGCATAAATCAACTATTACAAATCACTGTCGGACGAATACTTCCGAGAAATGTTCCCGCCGCGCTGGCTGGCCGGCGCGCGAGTTGGGCGCCGCGTTCGGACGTGCGGCGCGCACGGGCGGCTCGCCTCCTTACCTGAGCGAGCGTGTGGCGACCTTGGTCCGTCCCGTGAGACTGTAGTGTGATCGTGAGGTGTTGCTGGGTCTGAGTGCTGTGGGAGCCGGCAGTTCCTCAGAGATCGCCGGGGTGTCGAGTTGGTAAATTGTTCGCCTCGCTCGGCCCGGCTGGTTCGCCTCGCTCGGCCCGCTCACAGCCCGCTCAGCGGCCACGGATCGACGGTGGCCGGTTGTTTACACCGACTAGCTGATCTTTTTACTATAAATTTAGTCCGAATGTTTTGATGGGACGGATTCCCGAGATCAGGACCCACGCTAAGCTAAGCTTGTTGCGCAGGCCCTGACTCCACCATCCGATCGCGCAATTCCAGTCACCGGCAGAATTTAGAGACGAAAGTTGAACGTCCCCTAACGACTGAGGACGGTCCGCTCGGCTCGCTGGCTTCATCTGACCTTTGAAGCCGCCGCTGCCACCAGCCGCAGGTCATCCCCGCCAGAAGCAAACAGCGAGCGCCGAAGCGGCTCGAACCCATTTTGCTAGGGCTGGTCAGATCTGTAGTCCAGCGCTATTCCGACTGAGCTGCATGGGCGGACAAGACAAGACACCTTCGACCATCAGCTGAGACTGACCGTCTGTGGTGGCCGCGTGCCTTTGACCCTGACAACAGACACCGCTCCTGTCAATAGAGGACAGAGTGGCAGACTACCCGGCGCACTGGCGGATCCAGAGGGGGGAGGCTGCAGAGAGGCGCGGCCTCCCCCAGGCGCCCGGGTCGCGGGGTCGAGCCGTGCTTGCCTCCCCAAGCCGGGGAGGTTTTGGGAGGCCAAAACACGGCCCAGCCCCGCGACCCGGGCGGCCTGGGGGAGGCCCGCGCCCCCTCTGCAGCCCCCCCCCCCTTTCTGGGTCCGCCCAGACCCGGTGCGCACCAGACCGAACCGGGCAGGCCAAGTGACATGGAGCGGCAGTGGCAGGCAGCCTCCGTTACTCCTTACTCCGTTTACTTAAAGCGACTTATTTCTGTAGCAGAGTAGGTCTCGTTACTTCCAAAACAGGTTAACGGACCAAGTAATTTCCGTTACTTACAATCAAGTTCGTTACTCCGTTACTTTCTTTACCATCGCCCTACGGAGGGGGCTAACAGGCCCCTCTGAAGTGTGTATTTCTTAATTTTTACACATTCGGCGCATCTTGCTGAAATTTGGAGTCGTTGAGTTTACAAAAAGTATACGTATCCTATCGAAATTGAAATTGTAGGTATACGACTACCAGCTCGTGACCTATGACCTTTTCGTCAAGGTTATGTCAGCCGTGATTTCCGTCAAATTGTCTTGTTTTGCTCATTATACGCGTATTCGCTTTTACCAGTTAAGGGGTTAATGCTTAGTAGTTAAGGGGTTAATGCTACCAGTTAATGCTTAAACTTATATTTATTGGGATTTTCGCTGACAGGCAGCACGTTACTTTTTATGGTGTCTCTCTATCTCTCTCCACTCGGAAGTTATACTATGCGCCCTGTACCAGGAGTAAATCCAGGGGGCAACGGGGTTGGCAGCCCCCTCTCAATAGAAATTGGCGCCCCTGCGCCAATGGTGTCCGGACACAATGGCAAATATCATTTTGACGAAAGTCATTTTGGCGAATGCATATTTCCGAAGGACACATTGACGACATGTCTTTTTGACGACATGTGAATGTGCCGAATGCTAAATGGCGAATGTTTTTTTGTCGAAATGTTTTTTGCCGAATGTAAGAATGTCGAAATATATTTTTGCCGACATGTCAAAAGGTCGAAATGTGATTTTGACATGTGAAAAAGTCGAAATGTCTTTTTGCCGAAATGTGAAAACATCGAATGCATTTTTGCCGAAATGTAATTTTGACATGTGAAAAAGTCGAAATGTCTTTTTGACGAATGTCATTTTGCCGACATGTGAAAAGATCGAAATGTCTTTTTACCGAAATGTCTTTTTGTCGACGTGTGAAAAAGTATGAATGTCTTTTTGACGAATATCATTTTGTCGGCATGTGAAAAGATCGAAATGTAATTTTGCTGAAATGTGATTTTGACGGCATGTGGAAAGTCGAAATGTATTTTTGCCGAAATGTACCTTTGTCGAAGAAGCCGAAATGTAATTTTGACGAATGTTACTTTGTCGACGTGTAAAAAGATCCTAATGCTTTTTTGCCGAAAGCCATTTTGTTGACATGGTCTGTTGTGTCTGATGTGTCTGTGCGGCAGATCGTGCCACAGCCGGCGTGCGTGCGTGCACGCGTGCCGTGCGGCGCGCGCGCGCGTGTGTGTGTGTGTGTGTGTGTGTGTGCGTGTGCGTATGTGGTTACGCGGATATAGGAGTGTCAATGGTTATGATCAAATGTATTATTAGCGTTATTAGCGCCAGCCACGAGTGCGCAACTCATTTCATAATTTATAAATTACGAAAGGATAACCTTTAAAGTTTTCCATTTGTTTTCAAAGCTCTAATTTGTTTTTTTAATCTGCTGGCAAGTTGTTTTTTGTGCTTCAATTGTTTAATGAATTTAGCATATGGGTGGTTTCAGGCTTTTTGCCGTCGTTGCGGCGGGATCTGTATAGTTACTGCTTTAGCTACAGTGATGATGAGTGTTTGTAATGGATTGATGTAAGAGGTTCTTATGGGAAGAACCATGACTGAACGTTGTGTTGAAATTGTATTTGATGTTGAGTGTACTCTATCGATATTCTGCAAAAAATGTTTGAGTTACTGGACACTGCCAGAATAAATGAATTATTGTTTCAGTATCGCACGTACAAAATGTACAAGTGCTATTATCAGCTATTCGAATGGCATGTAAGAACTTATTAGTTGTTATTATTCTACTTGTTATTCTGTAATGCAGGTAAAGCAAATACACTGAATTAGTATATTTTTAAAATGCAACAAACTCCCTTTATGATGGAAGCCGACATCGCGATCCCATTTTTGTTTTAAGTTTCTATTAGTAATGTCACATTATTTGCGCAATGCATTGATAAACAATGAATAGCAGTATCTTGTGATACTTGGCTTAGTGAGGAATAATTGTAACTTGAAAGGATTATTCGGCCTCTTGAAAGGCAAGCGTGTTGCGATTCTGACGTTTTGAGGTATGCTGCTACGTATTAATGTTGCATAGTACAGAAATGTCATTGATATTCGATATTGTACGTGGGCGGTTCAATAAGTAACGTAAAATGTGCTGTATCTCAATGACCTAAAGCCGTAGAGAAAAACAATAAACACCAAGTGAATCTATAAACAATTTGCTACAAAGAGCCTATTTGCGTTTTCCCTAATTCAATTTGGTTTCCAACCACGGGCAACATGGAGACATTAATGAAGCAGCGTTCCGTTATCGAGTTTGCTGTCCTGCCCGGCGAAAATTCATCAGCCAAAATTTACGCGAAACTCCGCGAAGTTGATAATTAGGACACAAAGGCTTTAACAAATGTTTGGCAGTGCATTCAGCGGTTCAAAAAGGAGACAATAGCATAAGAGACAGGCCTCGATCTGGAAGACCAGTGACCGTCGCCACACCTGAAACGACCCAGAAGGAAGGTGGAAGACGGTGATGCCTCACCCACCGTACAGCCCTGATCTGGTGCCGTCACACTTCCACCTGTGTGGTCCACTGAAGGACTTCCTTCACGGTCAGTGCTTTGCGACTGATGAGGAATTCAAGATGACTGAAGATACGGTGCAGGATCACCGGCAAGGAGTGCTTCCGGGCGGGATTTCGGCGTTGGGTGGAGCGATGGGAGAAGTGCGTGATGGTAAACGATGACTTGGTGGAGAAACATGTTGTGGAGGCTTAGGAAGCTGGGTGAAGAAATATGGTCACAAACGAGAAAAGCCATTTTGTAGAGGAGATTTCAGAGATCAATTTAGTGTTCGACCCATGTCGCGTAACCAAACTTTGACTGAAATAAGATGATTTTACGTTACTTATTGAACAGCCCTCGTACTTAAAATGTATTCTCGTGTTAGTATGTTGCCGTTTTTAGTATTAAACAGATGTCCAATGAATCTTAGTCCTTTATT
>VOPJ01012917.1:0-26414 GCA_014673585.1 Semibalanus balanoides | reverse complement strand
GGATATAGTGGGAGACGGGAAGCTGTTGGGTATTTTCAACGATGACATTACCCATTTACCGGAAGACAATAACAACAGCTTATTGAAGGGAATGTTTGTCCTTTGTAGGTATTTGTTTTGTACTAAGATAGCCATTATCTTTGGCGGTCAAAAGTATAAATAACTTACATTATTTTTCCAAAACTTACCGTTTTTTAACAATTTATGTTTAAATTTGCAAAATGCGTCTAGACTAGTGCCACCGTTGATTTGCTGACAACGACTTCAAGATTGTTGGTCCTGGGAGAAGAAACTACTGGTATTTCTCAAACCTTGGTTGGATTACCTGCTGCGAGTACGATAACAAAATAATTGTTTGTATTCAAGCCGCCATAATTGTCTACAAATATTTTGCCATTTCTCTATAGCCATTGGCGTGCGCAGAAATTCACAAAGGAAGACCAGGTCATTGCCTTAAGGGGCGACACCCGATCGACAGGGGGCCACCAATATTGACACAAATTGTGCAGGGGGTACCTCCCCTTCCGCACGTGCTCCTCGTGCCTTTAACATTTTGTGGGGCGTCGTCACTGACCAGAGGGGCGCCGTCACGGGCCGGAGGGGCGCCGTCACGGGCCGGAGAGGCGCCATCTATGGCAGGGGTGCCGTCACTGGCCGTGTGCGCCGTCACTGGCCGGAGGGGCGCCGTCACTGACCGGAGGGGCGCCGTCACGGATCAGAGGGGCGCCGTCACTGGCCGGAGGGGCGCCGTCACTGATCAGAGGGGCGCCGTCACTGGCCGGAGGGGCGCCGTCACTGGCCGGAGGGGCGCCGTCACTGGCCGGAGGGACGCCGTCACTGATCAGAGGGGCGCCGTCACTGGCCGGAGGGGCGCCGTCACTGATCAGAGGGGCGCCAGCTTTCCATGAGTGCCTCGGGTCTCAAGGACCACGTCATGCCCTGAATGACCGAATACTCGGTACGCCACTGGCTGTAGCTCTCTATATCTCAATAATGATGTCATTGTTCTTTTTAAACTAAGTTAGTGACTTTTCGAGAAACAATTATCACCATCGTTTTCAGCAGCACTTACTTCATATTTTTTACTAAACCTGCGTATATTTGACAATTTTCAGAAAGGTGAACAACATATCTTTAAGAAGATACGTGGCCCAGTTGCTCCTCAGCAAGTTGAGTGGATGACCCAGTTCGACTCGCTGCCTGACCGCCTATATCCGGGAGTCCGGATGAGCACGCACCTTTAGATTCTCCGAACGACCGTGTTGGCCACCATTCTGATCATCTTGCACTCACGCCCATATTTCGTGCTAACTGCTATGGTGAGGCGTTTTGTTCAAGTCTGCTCGTATTGTGAACTTAAATGGCCGCTAATGGGGCTTTGGGTTTAATAAAGCTTTTTTTCACTACCTATTGCTGTTAGTTGCGGCGTCAAATTAATAGCTCTGTGATCTTTTTTTTTGAGCCTGCCACCCCGTACATCGTGTAAGTTGCTCCAAAGACTACATATACTCTCCACTCCATTGAAGCTGGAAAACGGAGGCCCACTGAAAATAACAAGCCTCGCATGTGAGTAACGATAAATCACACCTCCATAAAAGCACGGTTAGTGCCACCCCAGCCATAATGCACCGCTTACTATTCTGCTGGTCATCATCCGCGGCGTTTATGACGCGTATCTCCGTACCTTACAGAAGGTGCGAGCCCGGCCCAGGGTGGGGCGACTGGCGGTACTATACGGAGGAGTGCCTTACAGAAGGTGCGAGCCCGGCCCAGGGTGGGGCGACTATACGGAGGAGTGCCTTACAGAAGGTGCGAGCCCGGCCCAGGGTGGCGCAGCTGGCGGCTTACGTGACCACGGAATCCGAATGTGCCGTACATCGTGTTACTTTCGCACGAGCGCCGTCCTGTCCCTGGTGAACTCTGACCAATCTGACGTGTGCTGAGGCTGGGGTGCTGCTGTACTAAGTTACCCCCAGAGGGAGGTCACGCCCGTCGCTGCTTTGTGAGTCCTGAACCTGGAAACACCCATTTGAGGTGCTGAGAGGGGTGCTGTACCAGAGGAAACTCTCGTCCGGTCTGCCCTAGCGTCGACCTGAACCCATTGAGTGCGAGAGGGGTGCTGTAACCCAAGAGGAGCTGCCGTCCTGCCCGCTGTGACCTGAACCATCTGAGGCTTGTGCTGAGATGGAGGTGCTTGAGTACACTGACCAGAGGACGCCTGTCTGTCCTTGATCTGCCCCTGGTGACAAACCATTGGGCCCCATCCGTGACCTTTATTGAGGTGCCGAGGAGGGGTTACTGTACTAGGGAGGAGCTGCGTTTGCCCCTGGCTGAACCTGAAACCATTGAGGTGCTGAGAGGGTGCTGTACCCAGAGGAGCTTGCCCGCCTGCCCTGGTGGACCTGGCCATTGAGGTGTCTGAAGGGTGTGCTGTACCACCTTTAGAGGCAGCTGCACTAGCCCTCCTGCTTTGCCCGTGTGGTAGCGGTGCGAGCGTTTACAAATTCTAGGAGTCTATTTAACGTGCTGAGTAGCGGACGCTTGTAGCCATGGAGGATAACGCTATAGCCGCTCTGCGCCCTGGTGGACCTGGCCATTGAGGTTCTGAGAAGAGGTGCTGTACCGCAGCAGGAGCTGCCGCTCCTGCCATCCTGGTGACTTGGACCCTCACCTGAGGTGCACTCGAGGTGATATCTGAGGAGCCGGTGCGCGCTTCTTGATCGACAATCCCGAGGAGCTGCCCGTGCTGCCCTGCGTGACGTGTGGACCTCGTGACCATATAGACGCCGTGCCTGAGGATGGGGTGGTCTTCTGGTACCTAACGAGGAACGCCTGCCCGTCTTGTTACCACTGGTGACACCGTAACGTGACTCGACCATTCTGAAGGAGTTGCTCTGGTGTGAAGGCTGGTGCTGTTACCAGAGGAGCTGCCCTGAGCCCCGCTGGTGGCTGCCAGGCCATTGAGGTGCTGAGAAGGGGTTGCTGTACCTAGAGGAGCTGCCGTTTGCCCCTGGTGACCTGACATGTGAGGTGCTGAGAGAGGTGCTGTACCCAGAGGAGCTGCCGTCTGCCTGGGACCTGACATTTGAGGTGCTGAGAGGGGTGCTGTAACCTAGAGGAGCTGCCGTCTGCCCTGGTGACCTAACCATTGAGGTTGGCTGGGAGGGGTGCTGTACCCAGAGGAGCTCCGTCTGCCCCTGGTGACCTGACTATTGAGGTGCGCTGAGAGGGAACGCTGTACCCAGAGGAGCTTGCCGTCTGCCCTGGGTGACCTGACCATTGAGGTGCTGAGAGGGGTGCCTGTACCTAGAGGAGCTGCCGTCTGCCTGGTGACCTGGTCATTGAGGTGCTAGAGGGACGACTGTAACAACAGAGGAGCTGCCGTCTGCCCTGGTGACCTGACCATTGAGGTGCTGGGAGGGGTGCTGTACCCAGAGGAGCTGCCATCTGCCCTAGTGACCTGACCATTGAAGCTCGGTAATGCGGCCCTGGGACGGACTGACAAGCCGCGATATTGTCTGATGGTGATGCGCCGTATTTCATTGTCTGACAGGGTCAGTGAAATGCGATAGAGAATGATGGCATGCCCTTGCGATAATGACTACACTTTGTGATGGAGAATGGGGAGATATTCGCGGGATGGTACCTTATCAGGCTTCAGTGTGACGGGAGTGAAAAGAGCACCGGTGATAAAGACAATGGCAAGAGAGCTATGCATAGGATAAATATGAGGAGTGACCAAGGCATTACGTGATAGGAAATTGCACAATATTCATGTGACGTTCGCATGAAGAGATATTTATGCATGCGCGAGGAAATGTCAAAGCATTCATTGCCTAGTGAAACGGTCAGGTTGTGACGTTTTGGAGAACGATCGTGCTCTTACAATGCTGTAGCTGCAGTAATGAGCTGGTGACAGCTGCGCGGTATGATCCACACTGCACATGTCTTGTCACTACAGACCGCGGCAGGATCCACATTGCTCATCCATCCTGGCATTACCGGTACCTACTCCAATCACCGTGGATGAATATAGAACACCACCAGAGTACACCGAACAGCCAAAGAATAACGACGCCCGAGTCTGATCTGCCGCGGATCGCGTCTTTATAGGTCACTTAGTCTCCGCCAAGTGCGAGCTCCAGGATCATTAACGACTCCACAGATGACACAGAGTCGGTAATGGCGCTGACAGGCCATTGTCTCAGTACGAGGCGTCGCTTCACGCGGTGACCGGCGGTATCCAAGCCGGGCCGCGTGGCGTAATGTTCCCTCTCCCAGAGCCTGCGCCGCCACCGCCGCCGCCGCGCCGCCGCCGCCGCCGCCGCCGCCGCCGCGCCGCCACCGCCGCCTGTCCTTCGCAGCCGGCGCTGTAGCGGCGCGCAGTTTCATGGTCCACCGCCCGCCGAAGGCATTCATCCACTCCGCACAACACCGCCTGTCTGATGCAAGCAAAAACGATTGAATACAGATTGACACCGGTGCGATTCACGACAGCGGTTGTATCGGCAGCGAAGGCCGCCAGTGATCACCGACAGCTCTGCCGGCTGGAGTCCCTGCGTCACCGGCTCCTGCACCGACAGCTCTGTCGGCTGGAGTCCCCGCGTCACCGGCTCCTGCACCGTCAGCTCTGTCGGCTGGAGTCCCCGCGTCACCAGCTCCTGCACCGTCAGCTCTGCCGGCTGGAGTCCCCGCGTCACCGGCTCCTGCACCGTCAGCTCTGCCGACTGGAGTCCCCGCGTCACCGGCTCCTGCACCGTCAGCTCTGTCGGCTGGAGTCCCCGCGTCACCGGCTCCTGCACCGACAGCTCTGCCGGCTGGGGTCCCCGCGTCACCGGCTCCTGTAGTCAGCTCTGTCGGCTGGAGTCCCCGCGTCACCGGCTCCTGCCCCTCAGCTCTGCAGAACTGGAGTTCCGCGTCACCGGCCTCCCTGCACCGTTCAGCTCGTGGCTGGAGTTCCCGCGTCACCGGCTCTGCACTGTCAGCTCTGCGGCTGAGAGTCCCGCGTCACCAAGCTCCTGCACCGTCAGCTCTGCCGGCTGAGTCCCCGCGTTCACCGGGCTCTGCACCGTCAGCTTCTGCAAGGCTGGAGAGTCCCTGCTGTCACCGGCTCCTGCACCGGTCAAGCTCTGCGGCTGATCCCCGCGTACCGGTCCTGCACCGTTCAGCTCTGTCGCTGGAGTCCCGCGTCACCGCTCCTGCACCGTCAGCTTGTCGGCCTGGAGTCCCCGCAGTCACCGGCTCTGCACCGTCAGCTCTGCCGGGGCTGGAGTCCCCGCGTCACCGGGCTCCTGACACCGCTCAGCGTCTGCCGGCTGGGTCCTTAGCGTCACGGCTCTGCACCGTCAGCTTCTGCCGCTGGTCCCCGCGTCACCGGCTCCTGCACCGACGCTCCCTGCCGGCTGAGTCCCGCGTCACCGGCTCATCACCGTCAGCGTTCTGCCGGCTGGAGTCCTGCGTCACCGGCTCCTGCACCGTCAGCTCTGCCGGCTGGAGTTCCCGCGTCACCGGCTCCTGCACCGTCAGCGGACGCCGCGCGCTCCCTGGGAACTGTGAACGCAGCTCGCCCGGCAGGCCATGCCTCAGCGTCCAGTAGCTGGGCCGCCGGCTCACGCTGTGCTGAAAATAATTACCGGCCGCGGAGCCGCCTGAGCCGATGGCTGGTGACACTCGGTGGCGCTATCCTATTGATCGGCCGCGCCGCCCGCAGAGACGGCCCGCCGCTCACCGCCGGGGGACCAGGTGACCGGGACCGGCCACCGGTCCTCCGCCCGACACAACGTCACCTGACGTACGGACGGTAACGCGAATAAGCTGACGTGCGTGACGGTGATGTGGCACTGTCGCTGTCGCAGTCATCGGTCGGTCCGTGTGGTTCGCGGTGCGTCACGTCAGATGATGTATGGTGACGTCAGATGATGTATGGTGACGTCAGATGATGCATGGTGACGTCATATGACATGATAGTCGGTGATGCGGGACGGATACGGAGCGGTGGCGGCTTTGACCTGGCCGTGGGAGAGTGGTCACGGAGGCACGCCGAGGGAGGGATCTCCCGAGCAGCGCTCCGAGTCAGGGTCATCTACGAGCTGATATGCCCCCCCCCACCGTGAGGCCCGCCTCGTGAGGCCCCGGTTCTCTGGAAAGTCTAGTCGGGCATGAATGGTGACGGTGGGAATTTCGCTGCCGATGTCTTCCTCAGACTTTGTCACGTAAGGCTACCCGTGTGATTCCCGGCGAGTGAGTTTCGTGACGGACACTAGGGTCATAGTATGGGTGAGGATAGGGGTATAGTCATTTTGGACCACGACCCAAAGCGACAAGCAGTGGCTGTAATGCTTCGAAGAATCCTTGCAGAGCTGTGTACATTAAAGGCCGCTGTAGGGAGCCCATTATTCGTGTGCAGACCCGTTTGAGAGACGGCAGGTGTGCGAATGGACGGGCGAACGGGATCACTTATCTTGCCATCACATGTCTCTCCCTTCACACTCCCCGCATCGTACCCGCTTCAGCATCTGGCTCCACGGCAATCGTCGAGCATCCACCGCGACACGCTTACCCGGCCTGCCCGCACATAACTGTCGCCACTTCAGCGCGTGCGCAACGGTCACACCGACGCGCCTCCCGTCTACCCCCCGTGACGCATTCGTCATTCGTCTCCCCATCATTCTGCGGCAGGACGGCTTCTGTCTCAGACTGCCGCGCTGGTGGTCTTGTATTTATTGTGACCGTGTGGCAGGGCGGTTGGTTGTAACAAAGAAAAAGAGAGAACGTAGGGTATATATTCCGGGTGGGCGAGAAACTGATGCTGCATCGGTACTTCACTGCTGCTACACTACACTCCGCGGCCAATGCAGCCTCCCGCAGTCGCAGCCTCGTGTCCTCGTTCAGAACGCCCTGCTGCTCCTGTACCCCGCCGCACTCTACCTGTCGCGCGTCGCCAGGTACATTCGCGTGACTCCCCAGTCCGAGGCTGCGCCCCTGATAACATTCGATCGTTCCGTACCTTGAACTTGTGACAAGGGCTTGAAGTCATGGAGTTCTTTTAAGGCTTCAGGTCATATCAAGCCGAATTGTATTGCATTGAAAAGGCTTGAGCAAGGCACTGAGAAGGTTTAATTTGTTTGGTATCTAGTAATAGCGTTCTTTATTTACCACATTATTTGACGTTTTGAATCACGCATCAACCTTAGGTTAGTGCGTGATTCATGCCTTGTTTTACCCTGTTTGGTTCTTAATGTGCCTTGCACCATAGACATCCAAACAAATTATCGTTCTAATGTAACATTGTTACAATGTATTTCTAGAGGTGAAGGAAGTTGGCTGCATTGAACATAATCATGATATTGACTGTGATGGTCTTAAATCAGGCTGCCTTGAACTGTATTAATATTTGCATTTTGCAATGCATCTTTGCCCTCGATCTATGCTTTACTCAGTGGCCTTCAAGACTACTGGCATCAAATAAATCACCTATTGTTTTACTGCGTTGTATTTTCTTTTCTCATCAGTTACGACACAATAAAACAAGAACAGTGCTCAGCAAACCACATCAGATGGTCGTTAATGATCATCGCCAACGGCTGCCTGCCTATGTTGCAGAAGCAGAACACAACAGATATAATGCGTACGCGCTGCGCATCATCCTTCTCTGAAGATGACCATTTCATCTGCTTCGTTCGAATAGCCCCCTTCCCGTTCATCCCATTCGTACAGCTCCATTAATGTGGCGCGGCTGCAAATCTGTCGTCTGTGATTTGCTGCCCTACTCGTCAGTCCTGCCGACATTTAGTGCGTGTTCGGCGCCTTTCACCAGCTGCCGTTGCTATCATGACATCACGCCGGGAGAGTATCTCATCATTCGGGCCGAATACGGCGGGGCTGCACGCCGTCCGTCACTGATATGACCGCCACCAGTCCGAGACCAGAGATGATGTGACCAGACCCAGCTGTGGGTTCCGCAAAACGGTACAGAAGAGCGCTGTAAAGAGCTTTGATGACGCTTACCAGAATTTGCATCAATAATCATCAGCATATGTATCACATGCGACACCGTGCAAGCCGTGTGCCTCATTTACGACATCGAAATTCATGTACGCGTAAACATCTCAGCGTCGGCGATTTATTCCCGGATAAACCGCATTGTACCCAACACCACCAACCCGCCGCCCTCGACGCGAGGAGCCGAACCGCAGTTAAATCATCGCATTTGCCAGTTTCGACGCACCATACTTTAAGTCGAACCACTAAATAACGGCTGGAACAGAGAGCCGGCGAACCTCTGCTCGCCAACACGCACTAACTTGCTGTGAATATAATAAGGAGGTGTGGTTGAACCTGCGCTCGAACCTGCGCGAGCGGGTGATTGGGTGGAACTGCGGGCGTTGGGGCATGGCGCGCTCTCCGGTGCGCGCGGTGTGATGGCCAGAGAGCAACCTCTGAAGTGACCACTAGTTCTATGCACCCTGTCGGCCCCCCCCCCCCAGCCCCCCGCGGATGGTGTGAGTGCAGCAGGCAACCCCTCTAAGGGATAGCATGAACTGCCACCTGTCGGCCGCCCCCAAGCCCCCCGGGAATGGTAGTGATGCAGCGGCACCTCTGATACACATGACTGAGCCACCTGTCAGCCCCCCAGCCACCCCGGGAATGGTGTGAGTGGGCAGCGAGGCACCTCTATACCAATGGACTGCCACCTGTCGGCCGCCCCCCCCCAAGCCCCCGGGATGTGTGATGCAGCGGCACCATCTAGATCCATAGGTGCCGACCTCGTCGGCTCGCCCCCAGCCTCCCGGGATGGTGTGATGCAGCGGTCCACTCTATACCTATGGCCCTGCAAGGTTATGCCACTGTTCGGCCGTCCCGCAGCGCTCCGCGGGGATGGTGGTGAGTGCACGGGGCGACTCTCCTGATACTCATGCGGCTGCCACCTCGTCCCGAGGAGACAACAAGCCCCCTGCCTCCGGCGGGATGGGTGTGGATGGGCGAGCGGCACCTAATGGTTTACCATGGTTGCCACCGTGTCGGCCGCCCCCAGTCCCCCCGGGATTGGTCGTGACGCAGCCGGCACCTCTGATACAGGCTGTCCACCCTTTTTTTTTGTTTTTTTTTTTTTCCCCCCCCCTCCTCTCCTTCTCTTCTTTTTTCTTTCCTTCCTGGTTCCGCTCCCCCCCCCCAGGCCCCCGGCGGATGTGTGATGCAGCAGGCACCTCATGATACCATGAGCTGCCACCTGTCGCCGTCCCCCAGCCCCCCAGGGATTAGTTGTTGATTGCAGCTAGCACCTTCTGATACTCATGGCATGCCTAACTCTGTCGGCCCCCCAGCCCCCGGATGCTGTGCTGACTCCGCACCAGGAAGCAGCGCTCTGATGACGCGATGGGGGCCAGCTCGCCTCGCCGTCCCCCAGCCCCCGGAGAATAAAGTGTGGAAGGTGCGAGCAGCGACCTCTGATACATGGGCTGCCACACTGTCGAGCCCCCCAGACCCCGTGGATGGTGTATGCAGGAGCACCCACCCCCCATACCCATGCATACCCATGACCCTGCCCACCACCCGTAGTCGCGCCCCCCAGGCCGCGCCGGAGACATGGTGTGATGGCAGCGACTAAGGCACCTCTGATACCATGGCTGACCACCTGTACGGCCGCCCCCAGCCCCCCGGGATCGGAATGTCTGCATGCACGCCCCCGCCGCCGGCAGCCTCTCTACCACGTGGCTGCACCTGTCGGGCCGCGCCCCAGCCCCCCGGGTCATGTGTGACTGCACCCGGCCACTTGATCACCATGGCTGCCACCCTGCTCGCCGCCCCCCAGCCCCCGGGGGGATGCGTGCTGCGAGTGCCAGACGGCACATCGTGATAGCCATGGCTTGCACCGTGTCGGCTCCCAGCCCCGCGGGGGATGGTGGTGGAGTGCAGCGCGGCCCACCCTTCTATACCATTGTGCTGCCACCCTGTCCGCAACCCCAGCCCCCAGGGATGTGTGACCCTGCCCACCCGCCCCGCCCACCTCTGAAGTACATGGGCTTGCCACCTGTGCGCGCCCCCACCCCGGGAAATGGATGTGCGCACCCTCGCCCACGCGGCACCTCTGATACCATGGCTGCCATTCTGTCGCCCACCCAAGCCCCCGGGATGCGCGCGTGGTGATGCAGCGGCACCTCTGATACCAGCTGCCACCTGTCGCCCCCCCAGCCCCGGGATGGTTGGATGCAGCGGGCACGTCTGTACCATGGCTGCCAACCTGGGTCGCGGCCCGCAGCCCCCCGGGGATGGTGTGATGGCAGTCGGCACCTCTGGATGTACCATGGCTGCCACTGTCGCCCCCCACCCCCGGATGGTGGTTGATTGCAAGCGGGCACCTCGATCCATGGCCTGCCACCTGTCAGGCGGGCCGCCGGCCCTAGCCCCCCGGGGGATGGTGGTGGATGCAGGCGGCGCGCACCCCCTCCTGGATGACCATGCGCCAGCCTGTAGCGACCCGCCCCAGCGCCCCGCGCATGGCCTGTCCGACCTGCACGCCGGCACCTTTCCCCGCTACCCATGCTCTCGCCACCTGTCCGGGCCCGGGGTTCCCCAAGGCCCCCCCGGGATGGTGTGATATGCAGCTAGGGCAACCCTCTGATTACCATGGCTGTCACCTGTCGCCCCCAGCCCCCCGGATGGTGTGATGCAGCTGCGGCAGCCTCGTACTACCATAGATCTGCACACCTGTGGCGTCCCCCAGCCCCCCGGGATGGTGTGATGCAGCGGCACCTCTGATACCATGGCTGCCACCTGTCGGCCGCCCCCAGCCTCCCGGGATGGTGTGATGCAGCGGCACCTCTGATACCATGGCTGCCACCTGTCGCCCCAGCCCCCGGGGATGGTGTGATGCAAGCGCACCTCTGATACCATGGCTTGCCACCTGATCGGCCGCCCCCCCCAGCCCCCAGGAGATAGGATTGTGAGTGCAGCGCACCTCCTAGATACCATGGCTGCCACCTGTCAGCACCCCCAGCCCCCCGGATCGGTGTGAATCCGCACCGGCCCCCCTTCTGATACCAGTGGCTGCCACCCTGTCGCCCCCCACCAGCCCCCGGGATGGTGGGATGCAGCGGCTACCTCTGGATACCATGCTGCCACCTGTCGCTCCCCCAGCCCCCCGGGATGGTGTGATGCAGCGGCACCTCTGATACCATGGCTGCCACCTGTCGGCAGCCCCGCCCCCAGCCCCCCGGGACGGGACGGGACGGGACGGGACGGGACGATACGATACGATACGATACTGTACGGGACGTGATGCAGGAAGTGTCAGGACGTTAAAAGCCGATACATGAATGAATCCAGCAACTCATCATCCCTAGAACATTATCACCAATTCAGAGACGCGATGACTAGTACACTGATTGCAAGTATGTCTTAGTCTCAAGTTCTGCGGTTCTCGCCCCTTGCCCCTGCACGGAGGCGGTGTCCCTGCCGAGCCGGCGGTGTCGTTTTATCTTACCCGTGATTCAGAGTTACCCCACGGTGTGACGAAGGACACCTAACCCGCTGCATATGCAGCGCTAGCGATATCACAATCCGCTGTATATGCAGCCCGCTAACGATACTACACTCGTCACCGGCCGCCCCGCGGCGCCGTAACTTTTCATAGCCGAAATCGCGGCCGTATCGTAATTCGTAACCCACAGCTATTGCAGTTGATTGCATATTTCACTTCATGGCTGGCAACAATCAGGCATTACGTAGGCAGGGGTCGTTGCCAGTTATGGCTACCGTTGTCTATGCTCATTATGCATTTCATGTGATGAACTGCATCCACCAGCATCCAACGGCGAGGCATGCCGCTTTATTAGCCGCACTCCCGAGGCATCCTAAGCTTGACCGAAGCTCGCGCTCTCTCCGTCTAACAAGACATGGAGATGTGCCCAGAATCAGGACACCAGCTCGATAATAATGTTGCACAAGCGCGGTGTACTATATTCGCGATCACTAGCGTAACACAAAGTTTTGTAATGCAAAATAACGGCAGTAAATCATGTAATTACGGCAATACTTAGCCCAAGCGCACCAATAGTGTAGCGTTACATTATGTTTAGCAAAATCACGCCACTTGTATCATGCCCTGGGAAAACTGTGACGTAACACACCCAGGCTTTTCTACATCCAGTGGCTCTGTTCTACACCCAGGCTTTTCTACATCCAGTGGCTCTGTTCGTGAAGCCTGCTGACTGGATGGAGGCCTGGCCCCAGAAACCCGCTCCGGGCGCTCCGCCGCCGCCTGCCCGCGCTGCCGCCGCCGCTGCTGCCGCTGCCGCTTCTGCTGCTGCTGAGGGGAGGTCTGGTGACGTCAGCCGGCCATGAGGGCGTGGCGGGGCAGAGCGGCAGAGCGGCGGAGCGCGCTGCAGAGTGGCGGAGGGAGGCCGCCGGTGCACTCGTCCCTCGCCGGCGGCACGGGCGTGTCTCTGCGGCCGAAATGGAAAGTTGTCTCGGCGCGCGCGGTGGCCACGCCAGCCTTGGTGGGCCTCCCGGCTGTGCATGAGAGGCCCACAGTGGCGGTGTCAGGCGCCTTCTCTGGGAGGCTCGGTGGACTCTGTAGGAGGGTCGCAGCGGCGCTGTCTGAGCTAATCACTCTCTGCCGATGTATGTGGGTGCAGCGGAACACCGTTCAGGAGTGTAAGCACCGTGGCGGTGTCTCCCACCCGGATCGGAGCCTGAGTCCGCCGCTGACCGCAGGAGGGGTCAGGTGTGGTCGGGCGGGTGTGGTCAGCGCTGTTACGTGCGTCCGAGCGGCCCCGGTGACCTCCCTTTGGTCTCGGTCCTGGCCCTCCGGCGGTGCCGGGAAGCGGAGAGGAGTATCTGGAGCGGCCGGCCGGCAAATGAGACCTCCTTTTATCGTAATTACCTCATAAAGGTCTCGGTGCTTGTACTTTGCCCCGCGGTCCTTTATCGGAACCAATCGCTCGCGTCAGACGCCGAGGAGAGCGGCTACTATGTGAGCTAAATATGCAGTTATGTAACGCTCAAGGCCGCGCTAGCGTGCAACTGCTCTATATTTACTACATTGTGGGTCCCTGCACATCACACATTCCGCGCATGAGCCGGGTGGTGCCTTTCATTGTTAGAAAGGAAAAATGCCGAGATTGTAGATAAGTGAGCTTGCTCGTTGCTCACGTGAGATTGATATCTCAGTTAACATAATCTTGCAGAGTGGAACTTTCATCATATCCGCGTTGTACACATTTGGACGTTTGCCTTTGCCTTTTATGCCACATAGTTCTTAAAAAGATGGTTAAAGAATATCATCCAGACTGGTACGGACATTGCTGACAGCGGATCTCTGTGTTTCACCCTCAGACCAGGGTAGGATTTCGCCCAGGGGGAAATGGGATCAGGGGGCCTTTGTAGTCAATGGGGGTCCACATAACTAAAACAGTACAGTGTATTGTACAACAACGACACATAAGTTTTTGACTTGAGGGGGGATGAGGAGTCAAAACCTAAAAATTAGGAAAACCTGAGATACAAATTTGGAAAAGAATGTCATTTTCATTCCTTTAATGATTTGTATTTGCAGTTTGCTCAAAAACTCGAATTTCTACCATTTTTCAAACATTTATAATTTTGTCCACCAAAAATGACATGACATGACGTCACTTAAAAGTTGTTTTCCTTCAAAGTACTTGAACCATTTACATTGCAATTTTGTGATAAGACGTAAAATTGATAAAGCATGAGGTTCTGATAAAGCATCTAAAAAACGTATTTACGAAATTGTTTAATTTTTGCACAGAAGACGAGGAACCGATGTAGAATAAGGTATCCGAAGTTTCACGTTGATAGCGCTAATCGTTTTTGAGTTACAACGAAAAAAAGGCAGGGGGCGTTAAACGCCCCCCAGTCAATGCCGGGTTAAGTCACCGCAACACGAGCACCTTCCCTTTTTAAATTGTCTCGTACCGCCTCTACTCCTAGCTGCGACAAAACATTTGTGGCTGCCGCAACTAATCATAGTCTCTAAAGCATGTAATGTCCGACCGCTATTCGATGTTTTTGTATCACCTGCATATGCATTCTTAGAATAAGGCGTGGCGCAGCAGTGCCACCTGTGTAAAACTGGCCCGTCAACTTCCAGCGTAACCGGTCCAACGGGCCAGGTAACTGTTGTCCGGGGCGGGTGGCCGACAAACCCCTGAATCGATTGTTCTCCTGGTGGCTGAACCGCCGTGGACCTGAGCTGCTGTCTATGGCGATTGGCGGTGTGTAAACACCACTACACGACATACATATGACACAGTGACAGACGCACACACACACATGCACATACACACGCACACACACACACGCACACACACCGCAACCACACCGCACACGCACACGCCACCGCACACGCAGCACGCGACACGCGACACGGACAAGACACAGACACAGACACAGACACAGACACAGACACAGACACAGACACAGACACAGACACAGAGCATGGTATGAAATCTGCGCCGGCTGCGGCCAGCGTCGCCCGCACGCGCATTGTGTGCGGGTCACCGTCGCGTCGCGCATTTTCGCCCGCTCCTTATCATATCTGAGTGGCGGTGTTCCGAGCGCGCCGCGCGCCACTCGCTCATGGATCCGACAGCGCCGGCGCTGCTGTGGCCTTATACACGGCACACAGCGGCCCGGCGAACGCAGCCCGAACAGATCCAGTGACAAATCGGATCACACACGGCGCCCGAGCAGAGCAGCGCAGCGTCAGAGCAGTCGTTTCGGTGTTCATACGTCTGTCTGCCTGGGAGTGACACGGTCGGATTAGGCTGAGGCACGGAGGTATTTCTTTGGCTCGGTCTCTCCCTGGGTGGCCATCAAAGGGTAGGCTAAATGGGCATCAATCATCATAAAGACGGAAAAACACGAGAGCATTGAGTCCTTTTCTCGTTTTAACTGCAGTATGTAACTGAGTGTAAAGCAGAAACGTTACCGCACAGTAATTACGGGTCTAATGTTTTATCCAACTGGCGACTTTATCGAGTGACATATGATACAGTATGGTAATGAGGCAGCTGTATAGATCCCTGCAGCGGTCACTGTGGCCGAGTCACCAGTCACCATGGCAACGCTGCAAACATTGAAAGAACCAGAAACAATCCATTTCTAATGAAGACATACTGCTACCCTGGCGAAAATTGTTTCAAGACATTCATTCGCATGCAGCGAAGAAATCCTGCCCTTATAAATGCAAGAAGCGTACTAATTGCAAGGATCACACTTTGACCTTATCTGCCGGCGTAATTAAAGCAGTGTTCATTAGCACATGTATTAGCAGGCAGCACGATACCTTTAATCAATATGACCGACTCAAAGGCACCGCTGAGTAATTTAATCAGGAGCGTATTGGTTTTATGTGCCAATATTGGTCAGGCCACACTGATGTTTTGCTGTCTCATCATCTGAGGACGTCATAAAGATACTACCACTCCCGTCAACGTTTTTTTTTTCTTCTGTCAATTATTGGTTGCACGAAGCATCAGTTTGACATGTTTGTGTCGCTTATTTTTCTGGTTTTCTGTTTATTTAGTTTATTTATCGTATTTATCTGGTACAGTAAGGTTTACAATATTTTGCCTTGAACGTTTGCTCGTTCCAAGTTATGAAAGCAATATATGTTAATCCAATGCATGTGAGAACCCTTATTTTATGACGTCCCATTATTTAGGAGCGTATTTGTCATTTAGGTACTATTTGTCCGGGGTATCAAACAAGCGAGATCAAATAATGTTAGCTCAGTACATAACATTTCAAACTGTGCGCAACTCTTATCTGGTTAGCATGTTTCATCACCTCTTCCATCGTAAAAATAATGAGATACAAATACGATGAAGCGACACGCTTGCTCCTTCCTCCGCACATTATCGCCAGAGTGTTAACCGCCGAAGAACATCCCCGTCGCTGGCATAATCTGACATTGACAAATCGCTCCACACCACCAGGACCGGGGATGAGCGAGAGCTCCGGCCTTGTCTGCGTCAGCAACGGAGATAATTACCGGAAGCGCCCGTGTAATCTCATTCATACGCCCCGGACTCCACCGACCCGAGTAATGGAGCTCCCGTCGAGAACTGTGCATAAATAGTCCGCGATCTGTATCGACGGCGCCGGCTTAGCATTCATTGATGCCTGACTGCACACAGCGCGTCGGGCCGCTGCCCTGCCCACTGGCCTGTGGCCGGCCTGTTCAGACGGCAATTCAGCGCCATGGCGCCGGCTGAGGGCCCTGGCGAACCGTCGCTGCGCCGTAACGCCAGCGTTAGAAAGACCGCGCCCTGAACTGGGTCAGCGCGCGGCCGTCCTTTCCTAGTCTGACGCGACGGTGACCTGCAGTGTGTCAGGGGCGGGGCTCCTGTCCCTGTCGTCCGCATGCCGCGCAGACGTGTGGTATGCCAATAGGGGGCACTCAGCTGCCGGCTGTCTCACGGTGCCGCGCACCATGTCCATGAGAGGGCCGGCGGCTGAGCTGTCGTCTATCGGCATACCACACGCCATGATCGCGGCCGGCAGAGGGGCCGTGTCACCTTGAGTCCGTGGTCGGCATCTGTCCCCGGTCCGCCAAGTCGTGACAAGATGCCGGCCAGGCGGACACTGAAGCGCCCCCGATTAGAAAGCGGTGCAACGTTGCGCAAGGGCGTGCCGGGCCGGCCGGCTGAGCTGAGCTGAGCACGGCTGACGTATGGAGGCGCGGCGGGCGTGGACGCGGCCGAGGGGGATCGATCTGGCGCGCGATCGGGTCGCGCCGCTGATGGCCGAGCTGCCGCGGGCCGCTGCCGTTTGTGGACCATCGGCCTGGCCATCTGATGAGGAGCTGTGCCGGCCGGCCTGCCGTGGAGGAGGGTCCCGGTCCGCCCCGCCCGCCTCGCCCGCCCCGCCCGCTCCGGCACAGGTGGACATTATCAGATCCGCTGCCGGACGGTGCAGGCAGGCAGGGGTGGGCACGGCAGCGCCGGCAGCATCGCCGGATCGCAGTGTAATGGGACCACCCGGCCGAGAGAGGCCCACCTGTGTACAGTGTCTGCAGGACGCCATCGAGGTGTGTCAGTGTCGTGACCTCAGCCTCCGTGTTAACACCCCTCGACGCTGCTGGGAGGCGGTGTCACCTGGCACATGTCCGCAGCAGGGGAATCACAGCCGACTGGTTCGGGTGCCGTCAGGCTCGAGCGTCAGATGTGAGCTGAAGAGCCGTCGGCCGTGACTTTGTCGTTGACCTCGCCTCCATTTAAACTCTCCGACGCTTCTGGACGGCGGTGTCACCTGGCACAGTCCGCAGCAAGGGGCATCACAGCCGACTGGTTCCGGGGTGCCGTGCAGGCTCGAGCGTCAGATGTGCAGCTGAAAAGCCGTCGCCTGACCTTTGTCGTGACCTCAGCCTCCATGTTAACACCCCTCGACGCTGCTGGGAGGCGGTGTCACCTGGCACATGTCCGCAGCAGGGGAAAGCCGTCGCCTGACGAGCCAGTGAATCACGGGAAACCGTCTTAACTGTATGCTTAACTACCCACCGGTGATGGACCTGATGTATTTGTGGTGGACAACCTGAGACCTGCACATGATTAAGCAGCTGCTGTTCACCATAAAACACAACTTACGTTGTGGTTTAGTGTTTGTGCCCGTGTTAACCAACGACATAAATGCTTGTCGCAGACATTCATCTTAGGAGCACTGTTGCAACTGACTTGCGTGCTACAGTGATGGAAATGCTGCTTCGCAGATTGTGTTGGATGACACACAATACTGGGTTAGTTTCTGCGTTGAAATGATAGCTGCCTCAGTTTTTGGCCCATTCACGTGACGTTTTGCTGCCAAGGAATCCTGCCGTACACCGTTGGCTTTGTAGATAGATGCATGTCCGAGGAGTGGTGGTGGTTTCATGTTATGGTGGATACAGCATGAATGTTGGGCTTTACAACTACTTTCACGCAATGACATGAAGATGGCGCTAAATTTGGTTGACGTTGGTTGCTAAGCTCATTTCTGATTACCATAAACTGCCATCTGTTAAACGGATAATATGACCGCTTCTTTGAAGCCTTCTGCTCCAATGTATGTCTCTCAGAATGAATTATAGCTAGCAAAATGACCGCAAACAAGAACACACGTAAGCAGTTGTGTGAATGCTCTTTGCTTTGTTCAAATTATGTTCCCATGTAAGGCAGACCAAACTGCACGGATTGCGTTTTGATCAAACCATTTTAGGACTGGCCCTTAGAGGAGAGGACTTGGCAGTGCTTTCTATTGGAAAACGTCCCGTGGTGAGTAGCGGAACATAACACCTGGCGCGAGCTACAGCTGGTCGTTCTCGACACGTGCGTGTCCAGTGTCCAGTGTCCAGTGTCCAGTGTCCAGTGTCCAGTGTCCAGTGTCCAGTGTCCAGTGGACGGACAGTGGACGGACAGTGGACACTGGACACTGTCCGTCCACTCCACCAAGGTGGATGGACAGTGGACACTGTCCGTCCACTCCACTAAGGCGGATGGACAGCGGACACTGTCCGTCCACTCCACCAAGGTGGATGGACAGTGGACACTGTCCGTCCACTCCACTAAGGTGTACGGAACAGTGGACACTGTCCCGTCCTCCACAAGGTGATGGAATTGGACCACTGTCAGTCCCACTCATAAGGTGGACGGACAAGTGGACATGTCCGCACTCACCAAGGTGGACGGGACAAGTGAGACACTGAACGTCTTCTTCATCTCGATGCCGTCACTAGGTTGCCAGTTATCTCACTGACCGCACATAACTTAGCGTTAATCATTACTTAGCTTGGCTGCTAAGTTTAAGCGTTGTAACTGTCTACTCTGCCTCAATAGCCGTATTTACGAAGGATGTATTCGCGGGGCGCTTTACCCGGTAATACCCGGCAACATTTGGGGCGATTCAGGTAATTGAGTCTATAATAGCTTGTAAGAAGACGAATTTTCCTAGTATTTCTTGGTATCAATTGAAACTTTGTGTGTGAATTATTGCATTTATCTAGATATTCCATTTGAAAGATAACACCATAGTTTACTTAAAATTTACAATTTCATATTAAACTAGCTCTGGTGATGCCAGACGGCTGTGGTGGTTTTGGCCGTTGGGTGCGACTCCATCTGTTTGAATGTCTCGAAAGTTTGGGTTTCGGGTAGTCATATTTCGCTATTTATCAGCTTTGTATTGAATAAAAGCTTATTTCAATGAAAACTAGATGAATTAGTCGATTCATGTTTTCAGTCATAATCACTTTTGAACGGAGGGATTAATGATGGTTAAGAAATATCAGTTTTGCTGAGAAGATGGCCACCCAAATGCGTCCCCCTGGTGTACGGGCCTAGTTGCATCCGTCGGCGGGGGAGGGGTAGCCTGTACCGCATGGCACTCCAACTGAGTTGGAGACGGGGTGGGGGATCCCGCCGAATTGTCACAAATATTACCGGCTATTACCGGGTAAAGCACACGGCGCATAAATCCTTCGTGAAAACGGCTAATAATGAACAAGAGTTTGCTTTTTATAATAAACGAGGCTTTGATAATAGCAGCGTTCCGTGTCTATACCTCAATGCAGCCCCGAATTTCCTGGGAGCTCCAAGCAGACACCTGGAATATATCAGCCGCGTGAATTTCCTGATGGTGCCTAAGATAAACCTTCTTAGGCAACCAATAAGGAAAGTTGTCATGCTTTCGCAATGCGATGCCATCCACATTTTTTGTTATTTTCCAAACATGCAAAGTATTGACGTTCAAATAGGTAAGAAACAAAACGATGGGCACTACCCCAGTGGGATTACCGATTGCATGACAACATGTTTGCTTCAACTTTCTACTTGGCTGATCGCCGCTTGCCACCGTTGCACCCTGAATATGTTATTGACGTTGCTTCATGCAAGTTCCACGCCCAGATTATATCAAATAACGGCACTTCGTCAATGTCATAATCACCCACGAATTGTTCGTACAATGACACACAGAAAAAGTGTTCCGAGCGTGTAGCTGGTCCATTACAAATATCCTTCTTTTTGTCGACCCGTACCTTTCAGGTTGCTTAATGTAAGTAATTGCGCATTTAATAAATGCATTACTTATCCGATCAGATTAGCACTACCTCTCACTTAGCCGTGACCCAATTTGTTTCTTTTTAATGCAGCACACCTTTTTTTGTTCTGTTTCGCCTTATCTGCCGAGCAATGGCACTGAGCTTGTGTATGTGCATGTCTTAAAGATACCTGCAATTTCATCCTGCATCCACCTGCTTTTAAACCACCGACAGCAATCCGCATAACATGGAGAATTGACACGAAAACTGTCTCACCAGCAACAAGGTCTCCTTATGTCGACCACTAGGCCTTCCAAGAATTACTGGAGTCTCCCGAACTGTGGCACGCCGGTATACTCCCTCTGACATGGCGGCCTATTCCAACCGTGATCGCTGTCACCTAGCTCCGGTAAATAGCCAAAGCCAGAGCCATGAAAGCCATTCCCTCTCAAACCCCACATCATCTCCGTACTCCGAGACGATCCAAAGCCGTGGCCGCGCGCTCCTCCCGTCTCGTGAACATATCCAGAGCTGTACCCGGACCCAGACCCGGACTCGGACTCGGACTCGGACTCGGTCGCGATAGTCGGAGATCGACGCCGGTGTAAAAAGCTGACACGTCTGACACGTCTGTGTGACAGCCGATCGGCGGCCAGCGGCGGCCAATCGGCGCGCGTCCGCTGCCGGCGGCGGCAGATGATTGGCGGACGGCCGTGCGGACGCAGGCCGATAGCGCCGCTCGCTAATTGCAGGTGTCCCACCCGCTAATGGAAGGGCATCTCTCGCCACCCGACGCCGCGGATCACAAGGTCGCCAGCCTCGAGCCAAAGAGTGGGCCGGGGCTGGGGAGGGGCGGGGTGGGGTTAGGAAGTGATGGATGCCGACGGATCGCATAATGACCTCGCTGTCACAGACCCTCATTACGAATACTGTCTTTAGGACTTTGATTTGTGTTATTCGCGATTACACTAGTTATGTCTTTTAATGGCTATCTTGATGGATGTGTGTGCATTTCGGATGATGAATGGCGGCGTGTTATTATGTCCGAGGGCGATGGCATCCTAAATAAGCACATTGATGATTGCGCTTTGCTATCTGCTGTCATGGATAGCACTTTAATGCAATGCAATCTAATATACGGGTCGCACCTGCGGAGAAACTCCCAAGAAGTGAGAAACTCTCAAGAAGAGAAACAACCCAGGACATATTCTTAACGCCAGTAGCTCTTTAAATGAAGCTCATCAAGAGCAGATTCATCAAGAGAATGATTCAAATTTGCATGAATGATTCAATCATGATTCACCGGCAAACAGGAATGATTCAATCACTCAACATTACTACTAGTGAATGATTCACAGTGATTCACAGGCTTACGTGAATCAATCATAAATTATTCATTCAATGAATCATTCATGAACGATTCAATCACAATAATTAGCAATGCATGAGTGCGAATAACAGTGCATATATTCGGAATGCGGGTGTTTATAGACCAAATGAAGGTGCTGAAAGTGATCTTGACATGTGTTTACTCAGTTCGATTCCCCATTATGAGGAAGCGCTATCGTTTGTATAGTTTCTGCTATCCCCCCCAAATAATGATTCATTGTTCTATAATCCAATCACCCTGTTTTCTTTGTATGAATGATTAAATCAATGATTCGTTGAATCAGTCATGAGGAGGTGAATCTATTCATGAATGATTCAATAAAAAATAATTACTCAATCGGAATCATTCGCAAGTCTGATCAAGAGTATCAAACACTGCTGTGCCCTAAACGTGTCCGTATTACGTGGAATTCATTCTTATGGCCTACAGTCTGCCGTTATCCATCAATTATCTAGATCGCCGCACCTCCAGCACCGCCACATATGTGTGTCTTATGCGGCCGCCACGGCACCATCGCTGGCCATACCGCAGCTGTCACAACATACGACAACACACCGCCACAAAACAGCCGGCCGACGCAGGCCAGCGTTCCTTCGCCGGCCACCACTGCGATCCGCACGTATCCCGGTCCGACCGAGTCCGCCCGAGAGAACGACGGCCGATGCCGCCGCCTCCATCATCCTCCCTAGATGAATGGTCCTGTCAAACCCGACCGGCGGCCACGTGACCTGTCTGTGTGACGGTCACTATCCGGACGGACGGTCCTGCATGTGACGGTCACGTGACCACTCGGTAATGACTTCACTTCTCTCACGCAGCAGCCGCTCTCCGCCGCCGGTTCCTGGCTCCGAGTGTGGGTCAGTGGGCCCGGAGGAGAAGGCCGCCGGGAGGAGACGGTGGGAAGCGGATGCGTCGGTTTCCAGTGCGCGCACGACGGCTGGGAACTCGGTGGCAGCGGCAGCGGCGGCGGGAGACGCGACGGCAGCGGCGGCAGAGGCTTCCCGGACCAGCGGCTCATCCCGAACCGACCGGCGATCGGCGAGCTACTTTCGTTTTTATGATGTGTGGCGGTCACCGCCCGCGGTCGGGGCGGCCGGCCGTCCGGAAGCTATCGTTGGGCGGATCGGAGCGAATGTGGGCCGGGGTCCTCCCACCTTGCTAGACGGGCGACGCGGCGGCGGCGGCGGCGCGGCGGCCGGCGCGGGGAAGGGAGGGGGACTCCTGCTGCTGCACGGGCCAGACCGGCCGGCGAGGAAAACACGGGTTCAGTGGAAAACGGGCAGACTTCGGTTTGCCAGCCGTGTACAGAAACTTAAGGAAAGTATACCAGGGGATCGAGACTTTTGTTCAGAAAGCACCGGGAGGCCTAAACAGATATTCTAGCAATGACCAACGAAACGAACATTACCAAATTATTAGGGTATGAGGTTGATGATACAATTTATCAACACAAGTGTTCTATTTCCTACCATTTTCCTAGAATATCAGGTTCTTGGTTAACATTTATCGGAGCAAGTGCTCGGTTTCTCCTTATGTCCAATGATCTACAACATTTCCCCATTAATTCTACAAGTTCGAGAAGAAGTGAGATAAAATCGTCCTTCCATGATTCGATCAGTTTCACCTAAAAAACGAAAGGCCGGAGAGCGACATTCCATGATGTTCTAACCGGTCTGGTCATCCTGCCGAGGCGGTTCTCCTGACTATCAGGCCTGTCGGGCCTGCCCTCCCAAATGGACCCAGTTGTCGCACTCCCTCACCTGTCTCCTTGGCGGCTCGTGGCGTTGAGCAGAGCCGCCGGCGGCGGCGGCGGCGGCGGTGGCGGGCGGTGGTGGCGGCGGCGGTGGCGGGCGGCTCAGACCGGCACTTTGATCCGGCGCACCACAGCTGGCAGAACAGGCAGGGTGTGGCCAGTGGCTGCCGCCTCCGGCCCCACAGACAGACAGACAGACAGACGGAGGTCACCTGCGCCGCACCACCGGTAATAAGTGGTCAGGAGACAGACGCTGTCCCGGGAGCCTCGGTCACATCGCTGACAGCCTCACGCAGCCCGGAACTCTGCAGACCAACGCTTAGAGTACAGCAACTCAGAGCACAACAGCTTAGAGTACGGGAACTCAGAGCACGGCAGCACAGAACACAACAGCTGAGAGTACAGCAGCTGAGAGCACAACAGCTGAGAGCACAACAGCTGAGAGCACAACAGCTGAGAGCACAACAGCTTAGAGCACAACAGCTGAGAGCACAACAGCTCAGAGCACAACAGCTCACATCACAACAGCTCACATCACAATAGATCAGAGCAAAACAGCTCAGAGTACAGCAGCTGAGATATCTGCAGCACAGATCACTACAGCTCAATGCACCGCGCAGCCCGGCACTCGACCCGGCCTGGCACGTCCTGCTACCGACTACCAGTGCAGAAACGCACAAAAGCCGGCCGGTCGGAGTGCCCTTTGAGAGAGGTAGCGATGCCGTTGTTATTGAGTCATATCTGCTTGAAGCTGGAGCTCAGGGGCCCTCCCGGTGGTATTGTCTGCGGGGGTGACGGAGAGAGACCGTGACTGTCGGCGAGGTCGACACCGATCCAGATGTGCGAGGCGCGGATAGCTGAAGTGCGAGTGGACCCATTCGACGCGAGACTTACTCGGGCAAGCGACGTATGAAAGAGAACACCGAACAACGGCGGTGAAGAGTGATGATAGGTCGTGAGGCGGGCCGACCATCGGTCAAGATCGCCGCGATGCTGGGTCATCCAATAAAATGAACACGATGTCGCTGGTATTCGTGACCCGAACACGGCGGCGCGGCCGCATTTGTTGGTATTCGGCCGCTTCGGCAGCCGAGAACGCCGCACTCGCGCCGCCGAGGAATACTAACCAGCCGGAGCGGCGTCCGACAGCGCCGGTTAATTGCTGAATCCTGTTTGTATACTTGCCTCCACCTAAACACCGCTCACAGCTGGCCGCCTCTGATGTTTTGCCGCCACTCCATTTCTTGTCGACCGGGCCCGACCGCGGGCGGTGAGCTTTCTCAGCTGGCCGACTAAGGGCAGGTTCACGTGCTGCGAGTGATACACCGCGCTGTGGCGCGCGGCATCGCCATGACGCCGGCGGAGTCTGCCGGGCGGTGTCCGGACTCGGTCCCTGGCGACTGGTGGTAGTGGCATAGCCAACAATGCAGACTCTCGGGCGTTACTGGTGCTAGTGTTGTAGTCGATGTTGAAGTCTCCAAATCGCACGATTGGTGTTATTGCCTTAGCCGGTATTGAAGTCTTCCGATCGTCGTGGTGATATTGCTCTGGTCTGCAGAGCGGTCTTCTAGTTGCGTCGGGTGATGACGCTGCGGCCAGCATTGCAGTGGCGTGATCTTAAATCAGGTTCACTCGGGCAGATTGCTAGTTGTAGACGAATTACCATCCGTAAGCCCTCGTACCATTCATTGTGACGAAATTGATGGTTGGATATACACATAACGATATGCATGACGATGCAGCTCAAATGAATATGATATGACGATCTGATAATGGACAAGCAATTAATTGCGAAGGAAAATAATCATTTTTTACCAGATCGCTGAATGGAATTAACCGAATGCTATTTGTATATCAAAGAGTGTATCAATACTCTCTTAGCTCTACAAAAATGTGCCATCGCATGTTGATGAAGGCCTTTCATTACACTTTTGCCTCTTAAGTTGACACATCATCCCGCCTGAAGGTTCCCCTACTGACGTCACATATTCACCTCATCAGCTCGTGTTCGGAGCAGCTAACTACCACCACTGGGAACCACAGGCGGCTGCCAACGCGTCACTGGCTCCAATAACGGCCTCTGACGCGATCTTCACCGCCCCCAGGCTCGCCTGCGCCATCGGTAATGATGACTAATTTTCGATTACTGGTCCGCCTCCGGCGACAAACTCCATATACAGCAGCCGTATGTCGGTATCATCTGAGACTGCAGGCGGTGCGCAGGCTGATGAAGAAATGTCGGACGTCGAGCGGTTTGACACAGAAACAGACAGTCAATGTCGTCCGTCGAGCGGTTTGACACAGAAACAGACAGTCAATGTCGTCCGTCGAGCGTACGTCTGACGTGTTGTGTAACTGCTCACACGGCCTTCAGCGGTTTGTGCGTGGCGGCGGCGGCGGATTGGTGAAATCAGCAGATATTCTCGACAAAAACGGATGTTTTTCCCCAGCCGGCCGTCGTCGAGGGGCGGCCGGAGGGGGATTTTTACGGCCGTCTCTTGCCGCCCGCGGCGGCCGCGTGCAACACGATCCCGGCGCAGCACGTGCTCTCTAATGATACACCGTGCAGGACGGCCTAATGACTGGCTGGCCAGCCGCCGCCGAGCCATGAGCCCATTTCTGCAGCAGAGGGGCGCGCCTGCCGACCAGCCCGGCCTGGTTACGGGTCGGATGCAGCGCGCCGCCGCCGGCCGACCGGCTGCGGTGATGGTGAGGGCGGTGGGCGAACCCCCGCTGGGACCCTCCGCCGCCCACGTCGCCGCCAGCGCCTCTGGCCGACGTCCCACTGCGACTGACCGTGTCCTCCGCACAGCTGACAGTCTGTCCCGCACACCAGTGGTGGACAGTACATGGACAGCCTGTCATAGGCACCAGCGGTGGACAGGGTGGCCTGTCCTAGGCACCAGCGGTGGCCTGTCCCGCACACCGTCAGTGGACAGTACATGGATAGCCTGTTCTAGACACCAGCGGGGACAGGACACAGAAGGCTGTCCACTCACCTGTCCACTCACCCATACACCAGCGGTGGCCAGTACATGACAGAGCTGACAGCCGAAGTCTGACAGTCTGTGACAGATACCAGCAGTGGTCAGTACACGAATCAATAAATTTAAGCTTCTTACGCTCGGCGAAAACTTTTGTTTATCAAGACCTTATTCGAATGTGTGCTGCATTAGACAAAGGAGCTGGATTCCTATGCCTTGTGATGCTTCCTAGCCAGCGCAAATTGCTGT
>VOPJ01012916.1:0-26445 GCA_014673585.1 Semibalanus balanoides | reverse complement strand
CCGTAATCAGGGCATTCTTCTCCATCATTCTGCATACTTTTCCCAAGGTGCTATATTCCCTTTAAAGGCCGTCTAATTTTGTCTTTGAAAGGCTGACGCTCATCAGTCATTTTTGAAGATATTGACTTCAAACCTGCTTCACACATTCGTTGGGATCAACTCAATTACATATGTTCCGTTTTTTTGAAAATTCGAACTTTTTTTTGAAAATTTTCACCAAAAATACCTTTGGATTTCTCAAAATTTTGATTTTTCTTCTTCAAAAATCCGAGATAGCAGTCTGATAGCCCAACTTATTCCCTGTCGTTTGGTGTATGATAATTGAGTTTATCTTTAAAACTGCACTTTTGGCAGCGTTTCCCGCAGACCTTCATTTTTCAACAAAAAACGCACAACATGACGTCAGAACATGACGGCTATAAATAGCCCCCCCCCCCCCAGTAACTCGCAGTTAACACGCGCCCTGGAGGAGGGGCTAAATCCACCCCCACCCTCCTATTTTTCGACGATAGGGAAAAATGGCGGCGCTGCGCTCCGCCGTTTTTTGGCATACGCTGTTGAAAAAATGAACTTTTCATATATATCAAATTCTTGGTGTCGGGTCATCTCAGGTCAGGTCACCAGACGAGGTCACGTGATGACCTCACCTACAAAACGTGTTTGGTCGTATGTAGACACAGTTTTTCGAACGATCGATTTAATACTTTCAGGATTTAATAAGGTCATGAATACCTACATATTGTTTATCTCGGATTTCTGAAATCGGTGACCTTAGGTCAGGTCAATTTTGTGATCACCAATACTGATTTGTCAATACCTATCGACATCATGAAGATAGATACGTGAAAATAGTATCAATGTGTTTGACTCGTCGAGACACGTCTTTCAATATGCAACATGACCTAATTTGGTTACCACTTGACCTTGACCTGAGGTCAAATTTCGAAGTTGACCTCACCTGTAAAAAATTAACATCATTCAGAGTGCATTTACGAGACAAACATGATGGCGTCAAAATAATTGCTTTATTGCCGTTAGTTAACAAGTTATTAGCAAAACACTTTTCTGCAAAAATATCCTTTTTGACCTTCAATGACCTCTGGAGCCTAAAATACTCACCTGAGCTCAATTTTGAGAACAACGACGTCGATTACAAATTGTAAGAGCTTTCGATTGCCTTAACCCTATTCCTGGAGGGATGAAAAGAATACGAATCTGTCGGGGGGGGCTCATTCGGCCCCCCTTCAGATCTCCGCTGCCATAAGAGCTAGAAACATGAAACTTTGGTGGTGTGACTTAAGTTCGACAATGAACTCTATTTTTGATAAATTTTGGTTGACCTTTTGGTCATTATCTTCAAGGTCAAATGAACGTCATCAAATTATTTTTTGTCAAACATGATATTTTCAGGAAACCCTGCCATTATCCTCGGAAACCTATGGCAAGCTAGGAGGAATCCGAAAAAATCGCTGTAAAAGCAGTTTTAGAATGTCTTTCAACCAAAACGGATCAGAAACTGACCGCAGGTCATGGTTTTTGGAACTGTAGAGGGTCAACAATTGTTAAAAAACCTGTTTTTTCACAAAAATGTTTCGTTTTCGTTAATAACTTTTTACCTAAATATATACAGCACCTTATTTGGTAAATGGTGTTTCTCTTCGTCCAAATCTGCAGTTCCAATCATATCAACTTTGTCAAATCGAAAATTTGACCACGGGTCAGGTCAAAGGTCAAGTCAAGGTGACGTAAAGTTCGGGTCAAAATGCATATCAAAGACGGTATTGAGAGACAAACAATTTAGACCATTTGTGAGTTCTAATGATGTTCTTTCGTCACGATTATTTGATAAAAGGTGGTGGTGACCTTGAATGACCTTTCAAAAGGTCACTTACTAAAAAAAATCATCCCTTTTATCAAGAGGGCCTAAGATGACATGATACGAAATAATTTGATTGATGCAATGTATTAAACCTCGTTTTTTCCCATTTTTCACCATATATTTATAATTGGAAGTTTAGCATTTGACCTGACATCAGGTCATCAAAATTTTAGATATCACCCTGAAACTTTCAACAACAATAATTATTCTGGCATGTTTTCCTACAATACAATTGTTTTTTAATCGTCTTGGAAAATAAAAACTTGCATCATTTTGGTGAAAAAAATAAGTTAAAAAAAAATGGATTTCCAAAAATTCAAAATTTTTGCAATTCGAGATAGTATCTGGAAAAACAATCAATTCTCTATCTTAACCAGATCTGTTTTTGCTAACACTTCTCTTCAACAGCACAACTCTACAATGAGTGCTTAACCATGCCCAGTATTTTTGTGTCAAAACGGCCGAACACACCCCCCTATAAAACTGTCCTGGACCCCCTCCTAATAATTCAAATTTAGAAAAAAGAACACCATTCGATGTGCAATGAAATGTTAGGAAAAGCCAGCAAAGTTTGAGATTCTGAGTTGAGTTATGAATGACCCGTAACGCAAAAAACCTCAAGGGGGGGCGATTCTCCCCCCCCCCCGACAGTAATAGGGTTAAAGTGTTTTCTCTTAGCTATCATAGTTTCCGAGATAATTGGGGTATATGGAGCAAAGTCCCAAATCTGGAAAATATGACCTTTGATGAACTCTAGTGACCCTGATATTGACCTGACCTAAAAAGGGACTAAAAAAGGCATAACACGGTTAGAAGCATGTTTTTTTAACAATCGTGAGGGTGTGCTAGTCCACAAATTGTAGTCACGTGGTATGACAACTGTCAACAAAAGCAAACAATCACATGACAGTGCGTCATAACGGAAATACAAAACATCATTCGTGTAGAATGCACCTACATCAAACGCAATACGCCCATGGACATGTGCGCAGGGGCGAAGCCAGAGGAGGCATTTAGGGCAAATGCCTCCCCCCCCCCCGTCGCGGCTCAGAAGGGTACATATTGGGTCTGAAGGAAGGCCCATCTCGGGTCTGAAAGGGGCCCATAGTGGACTCCTGGGCCCTCTGTCGGTCTGAGGGGGCCCTCTGTCGGTTTGAGGGGGCCTTATGTCAATCTGATGGGGTCTTAAATAGGCATCTGTTGGTTTGAGGGGTCCTCTGTCGGTCTGAGGGCCCTCTATAAGCCTGAGGTGGCTCTCGGTCGGTATGAGAGGGCCCTTGATCGGCCTGAGGTATTCATTGTCAGTTTGAGGGTCTGTCTATCGGTCTGAGGGGGCCCTCTGTCGGCATGAGAGGCCCTCTGCATGTCTGAGGGCCCTATGTGCGAATGAGGGGCTCTCTGGTGACCTGAGGTTTCCTTGGCCAGCTTGAAGGACCCTTTTACCCGACGGGGCCCTCTATCAGCCTGAAGGGGCCCTCTGTCGGACTGGGGGGCCCTCTGGTGGCCTAAATGACCCTCTGGTGGTCTGAGGGGTCCCTCGGCCAGCTTGAGGGGCCCTTTTAATCGACCCGACGGGGCCCTCTGTCGGCCTGAGAGGGAAAGGTCGGCATGAGGGGCCCCTCTGTCGGCCTGAGTAGCCTTCAGTCGGCAGCAGGAGGGGCCCTCTCTCGACCTCAGCCCTCAGGGGGCCTCTGGTGGCTTGTTGTGCCCTCGACCAAGTTGAGGTGGCTTTTGGCGGGCCTGGCCTGAGGAGACCCTCTGTTTGTCCAAGGGTCTTAAAGAGCCCCCAGTCGGCCTGAAGGGGCCCTCATCGACTTGAGTGGTCCTCTGACGGTCTGAGGGAGCCCTTGAACAAATTAAGGAGACTCTTATTCAGCCTGTAGTGCCTACACCCAGAATAAGAAGTTAAAATCGTGTTAGCGAAGCTAAAATATGTAGGAGGCCCTGCGTTCGTGGGGGGCATGATGTATGTGCCAAGGGGCCCATATATCACTGACCGCGGGTAATTGGCAATACAAATGGTCTTTCGTAACTCGCCTGGTTCTGGTTCTAGTATGGTTCCACAAATCCAGCATAATAAGGTGAATATACCTCGACCTCCCCTACTCCAATAATAAGTTATTTGGTCCCATCCATTATAATTTTTTGTGAAAGACAACGAATTGTGGCGATTTTCGTTATCATTCTAATTGCTATATTATATGTACTATGTATGGCTTATATCGAGTCTTCCCCCAGTTCTAAAACCTTGGCTTAGCCAATGCCTGTAGACTGAACAGTAGTAGAGAGTGGTCTCAAATAAGAACCAGCCGTGCCCACGGAGCACTGACAGCGGTCAGACAGTCGGAGCCGCGTGCTGACATGCGCGGCGTCTCCAATAAATTAGTTATTTGGCAAATAATCCTACAGGATTATATTCTTGAATTGGTCTTGCAATGCGGTGGCGCAATTAAGAAAATAAAACAGCCCTTCAATAAAACAATGTGAGTTACAAAGGGGCGCAGAAATCAATGCAGAGGAGGACAACAATTGAAACTTAGCAAATTCCACGTTTATAGGGGGAGCATCAACCAATGCTAGGAAGTCCCACTTTGGTGTGCCCTCCCCCCTCCCCCCGTCGCAAAATCCTGGCTGCGCCCCTGCATGTGCATGTTAAGTACACAAATATCGTGACTCATCCAATGATAATGATGTCGGCTTCGAGACACTTGCAACTTCACCTTTCCCGTCGAACAATCCGGCCCGAACAATCCGACAAACCCCATCTGTCCTCTCATGCATGATGCATGCAGGTCGCTTGGCGTGACGTCCAATATCCGCTAGCGTAGGGGTAGGTGTGGGTGGGGCGCCGCCACGTCTGTATCGGCAACGTCTACAGAGCGAGAGCGAGAGAGTGCCCCGTAGACAGCTGTATGGCCGGTCCAGACTCCAGCCTGTCAGCCAGAGGCGTAAGGACAGATGGGGCTGGTGCCATGGCCCACTTTTTTTACTTTTTCCTGAAATATGTTCTGTCGAATTCGGCAATTTTTGCAGCAAACGGTACAACGCAAGAAAACACAAATATAGAAAGAAATGTGACATACGGGTTTGTTTTATCTCAAACTACAATCAAATTCCACTGCTCCCTCTCCAACACCACCGCCTTGTACCACACTTGCCGTGACGACCCTGCTGTCGTGTACCCCGCCGAACAACTGCTGTCCCCCGCCGACAACTGCTGCCCCCCCGGGCGAACACTGACTGCCGCCCGGCCTCGAAATCATACCTCGACTCGCCTCCCCTGCCGCAAACCATAACTTGCTGCTTGCCCTCCTCTCAGTCCCTCGTACACAGTCTCGCTGTCGCCCCGCCGAACAACTGCTGCCCCCGCCGAACAACTGCTGTCCCCCGCCGAACAACTGCTGCCCCACCGCCGAACAACTGCTGCCCCCGCCGAACAACTTGGCCTGCCCCCACCGACAACTGCTGCCGCCCCGCCGAACAACTGCTGCCCCGCCGAACAACTGCTGCCCCCGCCGAACAACTGCTGTCCCCCGCCGAACAACTGCTGTCCCCCGCCGAACAACTGCTGCCCCCCACCGAACAGCTGCTGCCGCCGTCACGATACCTGTCACGGAGTCACGGTCACGACTTGAACAGCGGGCCGTGACGATACCCGGTGTCTGGTGCCCTCTCTCAGAGCAGCAGAGAAGCTTTCTGGTCCCCTCAGCGGCTGGTCGACGGGGGGGGGTCTACAAACGTGACGGGTGTAAAGCACTCGCCAGGGGCGTGGTTCAATAAAGCCACATGTTACCGCTAAGCATGAATGGCAGCCTTGTCGTGCACGTGCATCGAATGATGTCTGCGAGACATGATACCACCCTCTGAAGCGGCCGAGCCTTTTGTTGAGTGCGAGTATTTTCGATGAATGCCCGTTTATTGAGCGAAAAAATAGTGGCCGTGACTTGCTTAGATACAGCATGGATTTAATTGTAGGACTAGTCAGGGGCAGATCCATGAAACGATGTCCTAGGCTCGTGTTCTTTTGGTCTTGGTACCTAATCCTCCACTACAAACGTCTCCGCTTAACGCAATAATGAAAACTCGAGGATTTTGCTTGCTTATGTATCATTAACTGATTAGAAACTCTCTTATTGTAAAAAGAAATCGAGGAAAATGTGTCAGCTTTACTGCAGATTTTAGGTGGTGGAGGGGCATGGCACTCCGTGCTCCCATCTGGATCCGCCCAACGGCGGGCTTAATTCACACATTGCTGATGATATACGTCAACGTGTGCTGCCGCTGCGCCTTTAACATTCACCAAATTAGGTACTACTGCCACTATGTTTTACTTTAAATTAACGAGCATCTTAGCAAGTCGCAATGAAGTTGACAGCAATCGGCAATCAAAAATAAAGAAATAGACGAATCGACAGCAGCTGGGCATCCCGGCCCTGCTCCCCGGTCAGCACAGCTCTCCTCCCCGGTCAGCTCAGCTCAGCTCCCCGGTCAGCTCAGCTCTCCTCCCCGGTCAGCTCAGCTCCGCTCAGCCGCGGTCAGCGTTCAAGTATCTTCCCATCCCCTGGTAGGCTCCAGGCCTTCTCCTCTCCTCGTTCAGCATCAGCTCCTTCCCCCTCGCGCTCAGGTCTTTCAGCTCTGCTTCCCCGGCTCTCTCAGCTCAGCTCTCCTCCCGGTTCAGCTTCAGCTCTGCTCCCCCGGTCAGCTCCAGCTCTTCCTCCCGGTTCACCAGCTCTCCTCCCGGTCGGCTCTAAGCTCCCTTGCTTCCCACGGTCAGTCGCTCTTGCCTGCCTCGATCCGCGGTCGCTCAGTTGCTCCCCGGTTTCAGTCTCAGCCACCTTCTCCCCTCCCCCCGTTCAGCTCAGCTCTTCCTCCGCTGTAGTTTCAGCTTCAGCATAGCTTTCGCTCTCCATACCGGTTATCAGCATGGTTGCGCTAGCTCGCTCCCTACCGCCTCCAGCTATCCTGCATAGTCTCCTCGGTCGACGATCATGCCTCTTGCTCTCCGGTTCCAGTCCTTCAGGCCTCTCTCCTTCTCGCGTCGGCTCAGCTCTCCTCTCCCCGCGCTAGCTCAGCCTCCTTCCCCGGTCAGCTCAGTCTCGCTCCGGGCGTCGCAGTGCTCAACCGCATCTCTTCCGCCGCTCGGTCAGACTCAGGACTCTTCCTCTCACCGGTCATAGCCTCAAGCTCTCCTCCCCGGATCGTGGGCATCAGCTCCTGCCTCCCCGGTACGCCCTCAAGCTCTCCTCTCCCGTGCCAACGTTCTCTACGTGCTCTTCACGCCTTCCCGTGTCATGCTCGCGTCAGTCTCCCCGGTTCAGCTCAGTCTCTCCTCCCCTCGTGTCAGCTCAGCTCTCCTCCCCGGTCAGCTCAGGCTCTCCTCCCGGTAGCTCAGCTCTTGCTCCCCGTCAGCTCAGCTTCTCCTCCCCGGTCAGCTCAGCTCTCCTCCTCGGTCAGCTTCCAGCCCTCTCCTCCCCCGGTTCGCTCAAGAGCTCTCCTGCGCGCTACGGCATCACTCGCCTGAGCTCTCCGTCCCCGGTCAGCTTCAGCTCTCCTCTCCCACGCGTTCAGCTTCAGCTCTCCTCTACGGTGATCTCAGCTCTGTCTTCACGGTCAGCTTTCAGCTCTCCTGCCCCGGCTCAGCTCACAGGCTCTCTCCCCGGTTCCAAGCTCATGCTCTCCTTCCCGGTCAGCTCAGCTCTCCCCCCGTGTTCCCAGCTCAGGCTCTCCTTCCCCGGTCAGCTCAGCTCTTCCTCCCGTCAGCTCAAGCTCTCCTCCCCCGGTCAGCTCAGCTCAGCTCCCCGGTCAAGCTCAAGCTCTCCTCCCCGCAGCTCAGCTCTCTCTTTCCCGCGGTCAGTCGTGCATGCTCCTCTCCCCCGGTCAGCTCAGAGCTCCTACCCGGTCAGTTCAGCGCTCTCCTCCACCGGTCAGAGCTCAGCTCTGCTTCACGGGTCAGCTCAGCTCTCCTCCCCGGTCAGCTCAAGGGGTCACGCCCTTCCGCGTCAGCTCAAGTCTCTCCTCACCGGTACATAGTCTAAGCTCTCTTCCCCCTCGGCTCACGCCCCTCACGCTCTACCTTCCCGGGTCCTCTTCTCCTGCCTTCCTACCACGCGTTCCGAAGGTCAGTCAGCTTCCTCCCCGGTCAGCTCAGCTCTGCTTCACGTCAGTCAGCTCTTACCTTCCCCGGTCAGCTCAGGCTCTCCTCCCCGGGTCAGCTCAGCTCTCCTCCCCGGTCAGCTCAGCCTCTGCTCCCGGTCAGCTCAGCTCTCCTCCCACCGGTCAGTCAAGTCCCTCCCCGGTTCGCTTCAGCTCTCTCCGCCTGTAGTCAGGCCATTCAGCTCCTCTCCGCGTCAGAGGTCTCAGCTCAGCTCTCCTGCCCCCGGGTCAGCACGGGACTCAGCTCATTCCACCTTCTCTTCTTTCCACCCGTTGTCCTCCTACGCTCTCCTGTCCGGTGCGCCTCAGCGTCTGCTACCCCACCTGCGTCAGTCGCTCAGCTCTCCCTCCTCGTCGAGGTCTACAGCTCGTGTCGTCTTCCCCCGGTCAGGCTCAGCTCTTCCTCCCCGGGTTCAGTTACGAGGCCTAAAGCTCGCCGCGCACGGGTCTAGCTTACAGACTCTGCTCTCTCCGGTCCATTCCTTCACTACGCTTTCTCCTTCCTCGGTCATGTCCTTGCCTCAAGTCCTCTCCGGTCACGCTCAAGGCTCTGCTCCCCGGTCAGCTCAGCTCAGCTCCCCGGTCAGCTCAGCTCTGCTTCACGGTCATCTCAGCTCTCCTCCCCGGTCAGCTCAGCTTCCTTCACTCGTGGCGTCAGCTGAGCTCAGCTCCCGGTCAGCTAGCTCTTTCATATATAAAGGCGCTCAGTGCTCTCCTCCTACCGGCAGCTCACCACTCTCCTCTCCCCCGGAGTCGTAGCTCAGTACTTCTCCTCCCCGGGGTCAAGCATACGCAGACCTGTCTCATGTTCCACCGGTTCAGAGATGTGAGAGCCGTTTCAGACTCCCGGTCAGCTCAGCTCTCTGCTCTCCACTCCCGTGCTCAGCTCTCATTCTCTCTCCCTCTCCTCCCGGCGTTTCACGTCTCAGTTCCAGTCTTTCCCTCGCTCAGGCTTCAGCTTGCTCCCGCGCTCGCCTTGAGCTCAGCTCCCCCGGTCAGCTCAGCTCTCTCCGGACGTCAGGCTCAAGCTCTTCCTCCCCGTCAGCTCAGCTCTCCTCCCGGTGCTTCTATGAGCTGAGCTCCCCGGTTCACGCTCATCGCTCTCCCGTCCCCGGTCAGCCAGCTCTCCGCTCCCCCGGTCAGCTCTAGCTCTTGATCTTCCCCGGTCAGCTGAGCTCAGGCTTCCCCCTCTGGTGCAGCTCTCCTCTCCGCTCCTTCGGTGCTCAGCGTGTGTGTGCAGGTCGCCTCAGCTCAGCTCCCGGGGTCTAGCTACCAATGGCCTCTCTCGCTCCCCGGTCAGCTGAGCTCATGCTCCCCGGTCAGCTTAGCTTTCTCCTCCACGGTCAGCTCAGCTCTCTCCCCGGTCAGCTCAGCTCTCCTCCCCGGTTTCAGAGCTCGCTTCTCTCTCGCTGTCGCGCTCTCAGGCTAGCAGCTGCTTCTCTCCTCGCGTACCGCCGGTAGAGGGCTCGGGCTCTCTGCGATCTCCCCGCTCGTGTCAGTCAGCTCTCCTCCCTCCCAGCGTCAGCTCACGCTCTCCTCCTCCCTTCCCTGGTTCATGCTCCATCTCCTCCTTCCGTCTTTCCGGTCAGCTCAGCTCTCTCCCCCGGTCAGCTCAGTCTCCTCCCCGGTTGGCAGATCTTACACCTTCTCTCCTTTCCGGTCAGCTCAGTGCTGCCTTCACGGTGAGTCATACAGCTCTCGTCTCCGTCCGGTCAGCTCAGCTCACCTTCCCGGTCAGCTCAGCTTCTCCTTCCCCGGTCAGTCAGCTCTCCTCCCCGGTACGCAAGCTCATGCTACACGCAGCTCGCGCCAGGTCCGGCTTACTGCCTCCACCTCCCCGTTCAGTCTCAGCTTCTCCCCTCCCCGTCTCAGCTCAGTCTCTCCTCTCCCGCCAGTCCTCCTCAGTCTCTCCTCCCCGGTCCGGCCTCAAGCTCTCCTCCCCGGTCAGCTCAGCTTCAGCTCCCGCGTCAGCTCAGCCCTCAGCTTCCCGGTAGCTCAAGCTTTCCTCCCCGGTCAGCCTCAGCTCTTCCCTCCCGGTCAGCTCAGCTCTCTTCCCCGCCAGCTCAACTCTCCTCCCCGGTCAGCTCTCCTCCCCGGTCAGCTCAGCTCTCCTCCCCGGTCAGCTCAGCTCTCCTCCCCGGTCATATCTGCAGCCCGAGCCGCGCCGTGAGGTCCCGCCTCGCCGCGTCTCAGGTCATGTGACCTGCGGCTCCCGAGGTAAGGTCCCGCCGTGAGGTCCCGCCTCGCCGCGTCTCAGGTCATGTGACCTGCGGCTCCAGATGAAGAGGTCGCTGGCCGATCAGCTGATCGACCGCGCAGCACAAAAACCCAATCCATTACCAACAAACGGAAGAGTTTCTATTATTAACATCAGTGTTGTGTGCCAGACAATATAAACGATAGCGCCAGACACCAGGCAAAGGTCACAGATCAGACACCACGACGTGCCCGTCCATCAGTGTCAACACCGGAGGCTGCTTCCTCTACCATGCTGGATGTGCATTGCGGCGCCACAGCACCTGTTTACGTCATCTTTCGCCACCCGCTGCTACCATTCTGTCGTCGGATCGTAAGTCATCCATCGTCTGATGTGTTCTCCGGCTGAAGCATCTCAGATCACAGGCATAAATCACAGGGGTGGTGACAGAAAGCCACGGACGGATTGACGGTGGAAAATATCCCTTGTATCGATACAACCGATAAAGAAAGCCAATGTATGTCCCACGTCCCCGTGGTGTTTTCAGCCGTGTTCAAAACTGACCGCAGTGAATCGTGCTCAAGGAGCACCATTCAGCCTATGAAGCGCCACCTGGGCTCTCTAGCAGCGTTCAATACTAAGCGACAGTTGGTTTAGGGGTGCAGCGAAGATTATGGCGGATCAAGTCACAGGATATAAGCGCGCCGCAACCGATTATTGTGGTGAGGATTGTATTGGCGTTTGACGTTCGACCTCTACTCGCGTTCCGTGTCGCTCCTCTCCTTGCGTCCTACTGACTCTCAGTCGTTTCTTTTACTCTTGTTGAAAATATTGTTGTATTCACTCCACATGATGGGCCCTCAAGATTGTGTCTGGATAGGTCCATTTAATACCAGTGTATTGCCATCCAGTACAGGTAGAGCCAAACCTACCTCTCAAACGTCTTATTTGGTTTCTGCTTCTTAACCCTTTACAAAGAAATGGTTTGAAAAATGCAACGAATACACGACGTCCTTGTATGTGTTATGTTCAAAAATTGTATTAAAAAAATAGTCAGATCCAACCTACCTACCTCA
Organism: Semibalanus balanoides; assembly: GCA_014673585.1. Classification (NCBI taxonomy): domain Eukaryota; kingdom Metazoa; phylum Arthropoda; class Thecostraca; order Balanomorpha; family Balanidae; genus Semibalanus; species Semibalanus balanoides. The sequence continues at coordinate 15,140 of VOPJ01012916.1, read as the reverse complement.
GTCATAGCATGGGAAGCACTGCCGATTCTTGATTATACTCTCTGCCTTCAGATGATTCTGGTTAACACAGCAGGGCCTTTTTTAACATGTTAACTGGGGGGATTTGTCCCCCGCAGTGAATTGAAATCCCCAGTGGACGCAAAGTCCCCCGCAGTCGACGGTAAAAAACGTGTTTTCTTAACGCTTCATCGAGATGACAACCGGACGCCACTGGCGAGTGGCGGAACCACGGGGAGGGGCATTTAGGACCATGAACCCTGCCGCCCAAGGCATAAAATGACATGTTTGACCCTCCCTCCCAAAACAATCAAGCCTCACAAGAAGAAGCGATCGGTAATAATGTATAATGACTTTGCCTCTGTGGCATAAATACAAGCATTGATAGAAACAAATGGCAGGTCGTTGCTCGTCTTTAAGACGAGCAATGGCTGTTCCCGATGCCTCTTGATTATTATCTCTGGTTTAGTATTTGTATTGTGCTGTAAGTTCTTTTTGTATTTATCACACGACTTACTGAGGGGAGCCTTTTTATAGCCCCCTCCCGTTATTTTGCAATATCTCCTCAACGAACAGCGATATCGTCACCAAACTTTCAGTACCTTATCTAATATCCAGTGGACACATTGTTCCCGAAGGAAAAAGATGAGGCTTTGATAGGTCACCCTGAAATGACGTCAGAGTGACGTCATGTTCCACGTTATTTGTTGACAAATAAGGTTTAGCGGAAAAACGCTGTCGAAATTACAGTTTATAAGATGAATTCAGCTGTTATATACCAAAAATAATGAACTCACAGGGGCGTAACCACGATCTCAAAGTTGCTGGGTACACCATCTGACGAAAAATTATTAGTCCTGTCTTAAATACACCCCCCCCCCCCCAAAAAAAAAAACATTAACGCACGAATTTATGCCCACTTAATTTTCCTGCTGAGCGAGTTTATTTACCCTTTCATATTTCTAACTCTGCTGTAATTAATTTTAATCTCTTGGACAGCTAGCTGCCATCATTAAGAAACTGGACTGTGGCAGTTCGCGTCTTCCACTAATGCCGAGGCAACAATGCTACATCAACTCAATGTGTGTTATAGTTTGCGCACACTCATAACCGCGGAGCGGCCACCGCGCTGCCAGTGGCAGCCAGTCACCTTTGTGTCGTCGGACCTGGCCAAAATCTTTGATTTTAGCGTCCTCTCTTACAGAAGGCCAAGGACTTCAGTAAATGTTATTCTTACATTCAATAAGTTATCGAAAACAACGTTCTTTACTTATTATTTTATATTCTGAAAATATATACAAACATGTGTCATTTTCATTCATTATGGTGAAGCCATGGTGCTGATGAATGCCCCTTGCTCCGCCCCTGTTCGGCCCACAATCGTTTTGGAAAAATATATCTTCTGGACATTGAATCGCGTTCAAAGACGAGCCCATGCTCCAAAACTATGGAACCGATCCGTATATTTCTTCACCATTCTATTTGGCGTGGTCCAAAAGGGTGTCGTGCTGAGTTTAATCCGCTTTGGTCCAATTAAAGTGGACCAAATTTGACCAAAACCATCCGAAACTGTTTTTGTGGTTTTTGGTCTAATTTGGTCCACTTAAACAAAACCAAAAATGAATGAAACTCAGATCGACACTCTGTTGGACCACGCCGTATCGAATGGTAAAGGAATTACCCAGATCGGTTACATAGTTTCGGAGCATAAGCTCCTTTTTGAAGAGCCCTTCAACGCAATTTAATGTCCATAAAAACATATGCACGCCGAAAAGAGCCGTTAGTATATGGTGAGTGAAGTGGGATAGAGTTTGTCGGTGTCGATTAATCTAAAATCACGTGAAAAAGACGTATAACAACACAGCACACACACTGAACTAGCACACTAGCACTCAGGTTGTCCCAAAAGATGGCGGCCGAACGAGGTATCGTGACGTCAGTGAAAACACCCTATTATTTACATGCTGCACCTCTAATATACCTACAGATCATCAGGAACTGCATGTCATTCTATAAAAAATTATGTGTATTAAGTTTGAGTACTTTCTGGCATAATATCAAAGGTAGCCAAATAGCCGATCCACAAGCCATTGTCGGCCCGCATCTATGAACATGGCTATGTTTGAAAATTGTTAACAGTCAGTTTTTACATTTTTTGAAATTGTAATCCAGTACATTTTTTTAATGTTAAATGAATGCAGCTTCGCCGGGTTGTTATTGAATTTAAGGGCTTCCTTGATTTGTATTTGTATATTTGAAAAGAATAAAATATATTTGACTTGTGCATCTCTATTGACTTCTCCGCACTTTTGAAACTAAATAAGTTAATGTTAAATTCTCAAATTTTTACTGAGTACAGTACCTAGTCAATTTTGGGCCTTTCAATTGTACTGGGTACAGTGTATCCAGTGTACCCACTGGTCGTTACGCCCATGTGAACTCGGCTAACAAACCTAAATCTCGGATTTTCGAATTTTGTTGAAATTTAAAAAAATGTGAAATCCGAAGACTTTTTCTCCAAATTTTTACACAAAGAAATCATAATTAAAACAGTATAAACTGGGAAAACAATATGTTCGAAGGGGTCAAGGAAATGTAATTATCATTTGTAGCAACGTTTGACATCAAACTATACTTCGAAAATACTAGCTGACAAAGCTTTTCAAAGCCAAAATTCGAACACCTCTACACTGTCTACAGCATAACCAATAACCATGCATGCAAATTGCATGTCCGTTTTTTGCCTTTTACTTCTATTTGTATGGACAAAAAATGTTATTAAGTCATTTTTCGCGTTCTGGTAACAGAACAAACCCACAACACATATGTTACAACTCCTAATGACCGAAAACTGCAGTTTGACCTCGTAACCTCGGATGACCTTGACCTGACCCAAGGTCAAAAGCAGCTTAGAATGGTAATTGGAAGTGTTAGATACACAAATCAAGCCGATTTATCAACTGATTATGCGTTTCATATCGCATTTTTGCGCGACAGTTCCATCCACCGGACTTATATGACACGGTCAAATATTTTGTCTTTGACGTGACCTGTGACGTCATCGGTGACCCTGAGGTTAACAATATAAGATTTCCTTCAACAAATTTAACAGGTCTATCGAATGCTGTCTGAATTTGTAAGATCGGTCTGGTAGTTCCGGAGATCAAAGAGTGGCTATCAATAGCCCCTCCCCCAGTAAGTCGTGTAACAGAATATACCCCAGAAGTCGCGGGTTAATATCAGGGACTATCATCATGGGCTGGGTGCACCCATGGGTGTCCACTCAATTCTTCCGATTGTCTGGATTGGGTATGCATTTTTGGACTTTTCATGGGTACTGGGCGGGCATGGGATGGCAATTTTAGAACAATGTCGCTAAGCGTTCTTTTTTACTTGACAGCCAGATGTTTAACCAGGTATTACTTTTTTAATGATATAGGACACTTAAACTATAGACTTTGGCAATTATATGACAACAATAAATCGTGGCAAGTAATAGGGCAGTACGATTTTTATATCATGTCTGATCCTAAGTCTGATCAAATATGATAATGTTGACCGCAAAGTGTTCGAATGTCCAAATCAACAGCAACACACAGGTGCCTGATATTATTTCTCGTTAATAGTATGAAAGTCAACATGCTAGGATCATGTTTCAAATTTGTGAAAATAATATCTGCCTTATCTGAATGGCCCCCACATGGCACGACGAAATATCAATATTATGAATATAATGGTCTGGTCTGAGATCTGGGCTTGATGTTTCATGACTCGCTGGGCTGGGCCTGGGTTTGGGCACCCATGATAGTCTCTGGTTAATATATATCACCCACTCCGCATTATGTCTTTTCGCTGATCATAGATCAGTTCCTGAACAGGTCAGAGGGGCGTTGAAAAGGTCTGAGGGGACCCTAGACGATCAGAAGGGATCATTGGCCCTTTAACAGTAAAATTGCAGTTGTGCAAGGAATACAACTAACAATTTTCACGCCGCTCCGTGGCGCAATTTAACTACAAATTATATTACGTCAATCTCAGATTTAAAAAAAATTGTGCCGTTTCACTGCGTCTTTCCTTGCTAGCATGGGAAAAATTTTGTCTTTAATATTTTTCTAAATCGCAATTTTAAAACGCACAACATTTTAGAAGTCTACTCCCCCCCATACACAATGCGCCGCCATTGATGATAATGCATTCGTTCCTCCCCAGCGACCACTGACTTCTAACAAAGTCTATTGCGCCAAACTGAAGCACATGCCGCCAATCACTGTCATGTTATACATCCAGGTCTTGCGACCATACACAATACAATATCTCCAAGTACACACACGGCGATTAAGCTGATACTCAACTATATGGATCCACATCGGTTTCCAATTAACTACTAATGCAACTGCTAAACCTTCCAAGCTCCTTACAAAGTTGGTATAGCACCAAAAAGCCATGCATGGACATATTACATCTCCATCCCAATCAGCATACATGATCGCAATCTACTCCTTGTTTCGCACTTTCAACGACTTGAGAAAAGGGCCCCTCTCAAACCAGGCACTAGTCTGATCCAGCGGGGGGAGCCACTCAGTGCCGTTAGAAATACCCCTAGCAATCTGAGCAGGCATTCAGACTACAAGTATGCAAACCCACCAGCAACGTAATACCCTGCCAAGCATGAAACGTGTGAAAAAACAATATATCCTATGCGGAGAAAGAACAACAACTGGAAGCTAACACAAATAAACGGCGCAAAAGAAAAACACAATTTGTCTTGAACAGATCTGCTATCACTGCAGCAGATAAAAACTAACACATAACCAGTCAAACAAAAATCTAAACATTTCGCTCCCGCTGCCGACCGGCAAGCAACACAAATCTTCGCAATTGACTATACAAAATTTTTCGAACACACTGAGCGAAATGAACTTCAGTTTGAGTTCTGGCCGAAGCTTTCCTGAACCGGCGCGACACTTTGCTGGATATAACTTCCTGCCAATGCCAACTCCCGCTTTCTTAAATATTAACTTTCAAACGTGTCTACATCTTAAAGCTAGCCTAAGTCTCTGCCATTCAACAGAAAAAGGCACCACGAACGCCCTAAAGGACACGAACATCGGCACCGAAAGCGCCTCCAAGTGTGCTTAGCTTGCTGGACCGAAGAGCCTAAATAATGGAACGCAGAAAGGAGTCCCCTCCCAAACTAGTCATCCACATCGACTGCCAGGCTCCCCCAGATCCACAGGGACCATTTATGCGCGAAAATCTTTCTACCTGTTGCTCTTTCAAACCAATGCACATACCATGTTTGTCTACAGTTCGTACTTACATGTTACTAGGTGCGCTGTTACATTATTATTTAATTATGCCACTTATGTTGAGTGTCTTACTTCCACTGGTCATCGTGATTTACCATCCGAAGCTAATGTATATGAAAACACCTTCATTTCAATATGTTGCCATCACACCGAGCTGTGCAGCAGGAAAAGGGTACCTAAATTTGGCTCCAACATGGGTATATTCCAATTTTGGAAAATGGTTATTAGTGTACCCACAAATAAAGGTATTACCACCCGTGATTTCTGAGTTTTGATCTAGAAAAATAAAACTCATTAATATTTTCGTCGCCCTGCGCTAGAATTTAATTATTTTATACACCTTACGTTGAAAAATCCATATTTACGATTCGTTTTTAACATGCTTCCAAAGTGAGCACGCCAACGAAAAAAATCGGAAACATTGTCAAGGGCAACCCCTCCTATACATCCTGCATACTCCTCTACTTCAATTGATTAACAACTCCCTGAAGTATTAAATTACTATAATGATACACCCTCGGCTTAAGCTGGTATGAGTAAGATATAAACGTTAGTATTTATATCACTATTTTATTTAATGTCATATACGGATATCTAATATATATATTAAGAATACCTCTGGTTGTGCTTATGCGCTTCTAATCTCATACACGAGTTATAAAAGGGATGCGTCAATAACTATTATACCAAAAACAAATACTAAGTACTGACACACTCATGATTATGTGGGACCACGAAACTAAAGTGGAGCATGGAGTACCCATGCTTTTTCCTGGCGCTAAGCAGAAGTATAGGATCTAGCGCATCCAAAAATACTATAACAAGCACAGGCTCGATGTTTTACTCGTAACCTACCTTACGTCACGTATTGTGCCAGTAACTGATTAGCGGGCCCCCCCAAAGGACGGGCCCTCACCCAGCGCCCTCGTTCCACGACGATCTGGTTCTTCGAGACGAATATGGTTTCGCAAGATAGATACTCCCTCGACCGCTCCAAGACTGTAGCCACAAAAAAATCCCATCTAGTGCCTTATATATCCCTCGTGACATTTTCAGGGAGATGTGCCATTCTTTGCCTATGACACCTTAACTCCATGGCCTCCAAATATAATGGGTACCCAATCTAACTGACCGTCTTTAAAATCACTGCGCCTACACGAAGGAGGGAACGACTCTTCGCCACCTAGTGAGACATAATCACTTATAGATGAAGAAGCCGCTGTGATAAACGATCAAGCCCAATTTCTTCTGGCTTGACAATGTGCAGCACTTAACCTGACTTCTCCTATCCACCATTTGGCATTGGTAGGACCGGGTTTGACCGACTTGTAAAATGTCTGATATACCGGCACCATAGCCATAAGTGGGTATTATGCGAAACGACGTGGTAACAGAGCCACTTTATATATGGCAATCATCTGCAGTTGATCTATATGAACACCTATCTTGGCCGATTGAGTTTCGGAGTAGACTGCGAGAAAAACTGTAATAACAACATACATATGCGCCATCCGATCCCACAACAGGCGATTATTTGAGGACGGTGAAGTTTCGAACGCACTCCAATCGCCGTTTTAGTTTTCGTCAATACAGTCGATTTATGGTACCTTGATAAAATGCATGGAAGTAAACATATTCACCTAATTGCTATTTTTGTACCTTAGAGCTAAAAACAACACCCATCTTGTATACACCTACATATCTAAACTACTACCAACATCTGATATATTACGGCAAGTGACAGTCGATCTAATTATCGTTCATTTCTCCAGAAAACATGCCAAATGTCCACACATTCTACAACATTGATGGACGTCATCACCTGACAGTCTCGCATCACATAATTATTCACAGAAAAGGCTCCAAATCAGTGAAAAAAACAAGTCTATTGATTTATAATCTTGATGATTAATGCATAACCCCATAAGGTGATTTATTAATGTTAGAGATAAGCAAAAACACACGACTCTCATACATCAAGTGTGCATCTCTCTACGCCACGACATAGTTCTATTCTTTCTCCATACTTATTTGCTACCATCAATCAAAACGACGGCGATCCACTCATTTTTTAGACATCAACTTGAGCCAGATCTGTTGGATTCAGTGAACTGTCGAGCAGATACATTTTGTAACCCTAATTACAGCCCTTATAAATGAAAACAGTATAGCTTCGCTAGTAGTTTCACCATTAATCTCACTCAGAACCATTTCTTACTCGACTGTCGTTCCGCACCGAACCTGGTTTTCCCAGATGTATTTGAGGTAAAGTTAATGTTTTTCTTCTTGGTCTTTCCTTTGCAGAGTCCGTTGTGTCGCTGTCAGATTCTTCTTCCTCTGGTTTTGCTCTAATACTAATCGCTGACATAAACTGTGTCTTTCTTCTTTCATTCAGTAGGTGCTTTGGTTTCTCAACCTTCTTCACAGGCTTGTCTTCCTCTGAACTGCTGGAGCTGCTGTCCTCCTCGGCAGCTGCTCTCTCCTTCATCAGCTGACCTCTTGTCTTTATCCTCCTCCCCTTTGCGTTCTTTTGTCTCCCCTTTCCACCCTTGGCTTTCTTGTGCATCATCCGCCATCTGTTCCCAGCGTTGTCTGACTCATCCGAGTCTGAGATGTGGAACATGCGCGCGGCCAGGGAGGTGCGCGCGCGCCGCTCTGCCCGCTCGCTCTTCACCTCAGTATCGACATCGACGCCGCGCAGCATCACCCAGCCGCTGGCCAGCAGCTGGTTGTCGTTCAGCGCCGCCTGCCGGTCAGCCGACTGCAGCATCTCCCGTATCTGAATCTGCTCGCTGACGCAGGCACCCAGGAAGAACGTGAAGAGCAGTGCGCCGAAGCCGATCAGCACCCAGCCGAAGAAGACCAGTCGCGGGTTCTCGTCTTGTTGGAAGATCATTGGCAGAGGTATGCCGAGGATGTTGGGCGTGGTCGTCTCGAAGCGCAGCTCGGCCGGGATGGTGGGTGGCAGCCCCGTGGGGCTTTGAGTCGTCGGCGGGTCTTTGATGAAGTCATCGCCTAGCCTCAGGGCTTTTTGTGGAATCGGCACGAAATGCACCTGCAGCTTCAGCTTCATGGCCGCCTCCAGGAACTCAGTGGCCGGAGCAGACCATTTGTACACAACGTTGAAGTACAGCGTCAGAATCCGACCCTTCGATCGCAAGGTGAGCATTTTCTCTTTCGTCACCTTAGTCCCGATGTTGAAAATAGATGAAAAACACTCAGTACGCTTGCGCTGGCTTTCATTGCTACTCCAAAATAATTTGAAAAATAATCTGCAGTCGAAAAGTTGAATCTGTGGAAGGACATGTGTCACAAACCCAGTCTGATGTAATATATCAATCAGTTTCCGTCTGTTTACCATCAGTTCACTTGGATCTAGCCACATAATTGGTCTTGTATCGGCTCTGCGTGTATCGACAATTACCGTACAAAACTGCATTTGGTTAAATGCCTTATTAGCGTAGGAACGCTTCTGAAAATCCAGATTCATATTGGCCATGTCGATGATGCCTGGATAGTTCCACTGGACATAACATTCAGCCTTTTCCAACCTTGGAAATATGGATCCTGTTGAATTTTTACAGTTAGGACCAGTATAGCCTGCAGGACACTGACAAACACAGCCCTTTGTTAGATACCCAAAGTTTTCACATTTCGGGACCGTCTGTTTGTTCTCCGTGCAGGCCTTCTTCCAAATGTCAATGCATTTGTACGACGTGTTTATCACATAAAAGTCATAATGTGATGGTCCCATGCCGCGTGCTCTGTGATAGTCAATCATCCATTGGTGGTGTGCATCTTTGGTGACAAATGTTGCTCGAATGTCACTATCTACGAATGAAAATGTTCCGTATTGCATCACAGATAGGTAGTCGTAGGGAGCGGGTATGTCTGCAACTTGCGTCTTGCTGCACCTTGTGCCCTGCCTCCAGGTGTTGCGAAGAGCTTTCTCCCAGTGCTCTCCGCCGCCGACCTTGAAGTTTTCCCAGTTGATTAAGAGAAAGGCATCTCGATCTGGTCGACTCTGCTGGTGCTGGAATCCGAGTCCATGACCGAATTCGTGTATGCAGGCGTCGAGCTCACAGTTGCCTGCCACCGACAAACGCTGTGCCTTGCCCTTTCCGGTCTTCTCTCCTCCCCAGCGACTTTTCCCAACAAATGACCAGCATCCCTTAAAATTGCCTACGCAGAATGACGGATAGAACACCGGGTCACTGCACTTAGTTTGATCAGTCTTTTCAAAACTAATGCAAGTGTGCGATGCCCACGACTTAGCCGCCTGCTCGAAAAGCTCGGTGTTCGGTTTGCTCTCCTGGTCAAAAAAATAGTGTACAACCGTCTCACCTTTTTTGCTCCGCCAGGTAGCGTGTATAATATGCGATGCTCCCCCTCGTTCGGAGAACTCCATGAGTTCTGGAAGGACGTGACTGGCTGGCATGGCTGTATCTTTTCCGAGAACAACCACGGGCATGGAGTCTCCTGACTCGAATACATCGTAGCCACGGCGGCGCAGCAAGGCAGCGATGCTGCTGTAGTTGTGGAACGCATGGTGGTCATTGACAATGTCTTCTTGGCGTTCACTGGTTCCTTTTGGATGGCTTATATTCTTATCGTGAACTTCGGTTTCCTTAGTTCCACTTTTTGTCTCGTATAATACATTTATGACGCACGTTACGAAGAAAAACAGGACGTTGTTTTTCATGACTTCTGTGCGTATGAGATGATATTTGGTTCAGTAACATCTTGCCTTCTCATTAACACCTCTTGATGTTTGGCACATGCGTTTCAGGGTCTCGGGATTCTGTTACACCCAAACCTTTATCATGATCGCTTCACGACCTTTCGGTTAATTTTGATTCGGAAGCTTCCGCTCATGCAAATTGTTACAAATCTCACCTGCTAAAAATATTGCAGCAATGTACTACAGTAATAATAAGTAAATAGTACTCAAAATTAATATATTGACTGAATTCAAGATTGTATTGGTATATATTTGAATACGGCAAAACAAGCTTAGACCACATGCATCAATTTGCAACGTTTTTAGGTGGCATTGGATTACTTTGTTGCAACATAACTACGTTTTGGCTACGGTTGTGTCTTGAAGGTCTTCTGTGTGGATAAATTCGCAATGCCGTTCAGTGTGCACGCATCATTTTGGCAAGAGAACCTTCATTGCTAGCGCACACGACACAATTTATAAAACTTGAAAAAATGAGGAACGGAAAACAGTGATTCGTTGCAGTAGCCTACAAATGCAGATAACAGATAATCATGCTGCTGGGAAATTATCGCAATTACCAATCGATGCTGGCATTAACCCTATTACAGACGGGCTAAAAACGAATATATCGGGGGCCTATTTCTACGTATCTATTCCGCTTGACCGATGTCCTCTGGGAAAGCGGCATTCGATTCCTTGGAGCATAAACTACAATCAGAGAGTTAAACAATCAGGAGCAGGAACTTCATAAGTATGCAAAATATTGTCATGGGCGGATACAGGTAGCAAAAAATAGGAGAAAATTATTTTTAGATTATTTGACCTGGGACGTTGTTTGAACGGAATGTTTCAGTTTGTTGGATTTCGCCACCTAATTGCATGCTATAACATATTATACTTTAAAGTGTATGAAAAGTGTACCCAATGATGTCCTCAGGCAATTCCAAAGAAGGTATCTAAAGATGTCACTTTACTATTTTTGCCGCTTTAATTTCTGTTTAGATGCTTATAATTATATTATATGCGTAGTTATGCATGAAAAAGTGAAAAATGGCAGTTAGTTATTTGTGCAGCTGCGTGCCCAAGGGGAGAAAAGAGAGGAATTAAGGACACTCTTGTTGCTTGCTGAACAAGCTCTTAGCGCGTCGCCTTGCTGGATAGAAAGTGTTTGCATGCTTTTTGTGACCAAGGGTGATCAGTTTCTTTCCTTGTACTGATTGCTGGAGATACCACAGCTGTCTCCCCAGGGCAATAAACCTGCGGGGCGACGCACACTTGTGCCGGTACGAGGGCGCCGCCGCATGGCCCTGTCGTGCGCTCTGCCGCCGTTGTTGGTGAGACGTGAGATTGATCCAGTCAGTCTGCTTGACTCCAAAAATATGTCACTGGAGTCGCCTTTGGGCATTTTAAAAATGGCAGAAATTACGAAACGTGTGCAATGTTTTCCTATAGCCATCATGGTTCAAATTTATATATTAGCCGTTTTCACGATGGATTATTTTGCGCGAAATGTTTTAAGCATTTTAAAATGTTTTAAAATGTTTTGTAGTAGCCGTTTTCACGATGGACTAATTTGCGAGGAAAAAAATGTTTTAACCGTCGCCCTACGGGACCGTAGGGCGAGGGTGAAAACATTTCTCGCAAATTAGTTCATCGTGAAAGCGGCTATTACTTAAACATCTTAAAATATTTTAAAATGTTTTAAAAAATTCGCGCAAAATAATCGATCGTGAAAACGGCTATTGTGTTATGTATGACAGTCAGCGGTGTCGATTTTTCACAATAATTGGGAAGCCGAACAGGGATGAAACCAAGCGGCCTATATCAGCGCAACGGCTTATCCAAAATGACTGAAGTCGACACAAAATAACACATTTCATAATTATAAAAGAAAATATAAGGAATTGGTACAAAAAGTTTGTTTCAAATCACTTATTAACGCCAAGATAAGGTGACACGAGTTTTGGCCTTGTGTTTGACGGCGCCTCAAACTCAAGTTTTGACCAAGCCTCCAACCAACCAATGGCTTTAAGAATGACCAGCTGCGCTCATAAACTAGCAGAGTCCTTTTGGGCCTGACAATGGCCCTCAGATTGGATAAATATAAGGGAACGCTGAGGTATTTCAAAGGCCATCACAGGACACATAAGGATCTCTTCTAATAGCACAGGTAAGGCCTTCACCCAGAGGTGCAGGCTTTGGCAAAGAGGCATGGCATCCTCAGGGCACCCTCGGCAAAGGCCCCTGAAAAAAATGCGCGAAAAGGTATCTCCTCGGATTTAGGCCACTATATTTTGCAGGGCCCCGAAATGGTCGCAAACAGGGACGTCGCCGATAATTTTGTAGTGTGTGTGTGTGTGTCGGCCCAATAGGTGGAAGGGGCCAGTGGCGTATTTAGAAATCCGCCAAGGGGGGGGGCAAGCCCTCAAGGGGCGCCAAAACCAGCTCAATGAGGGCGCCGTCAGCGAAAAAAAATGCTGAGGCGGGAAGCGCGGGGTAGGCTCGATAACATTTCCGAGGGCCGCCTATGATTTACCAATTTGGGTACTCGTCCTCCCTCCAATTTCTTTAAGGTGCCCTCGGTGCAATTTACCTCCTGAAGGCACGCTCCAAATATCTCCGAAAGCGCCCTACGATACTCTCGCGAGGTTCGCCTCTCTCAATAGCTCGAGAGACACCCTCTGTGAGACCGGGAGGCGCCCCCGCCTCACACTCGCGACACGCTTTGGCAGGTATTTAGGGAGGGCGCCTCGGCGCCTCGAGATATGTATCTGAGGGTGATTTTGGACTATGGTTGAGAAGGCGCCTTCAGAGGTGAAGTCGCATCTTAGGGCTTGGAGGTATGTGGGACGCGCGTCCTCAGAGATGTTATCGGGGGGCGCTTCTAACACTTCTCGTATATTGTATGCGGAGAAACACCACCGTACGTGTATACGAGGACGCTTTGAATATATGGGAGGGCGCCATCGGAGCGTATCGGAGGGCGTCTTTGGAGCCTGCAGAGTGTATAATTTTGGGAGAGCGTTTTCAAAGGTGCATGGTTGGGCGCTTTGGGAGGTATGTAGGAGGGCGCCTTCATGTTGGTATCGGATGGCACACTTGGGATGTGTATGGGAGGGCGCCTTTGGAGGTATGTTTGAGGGCGCCTTCAGAAGTTTATCAGAGGGCGCCTTTGTGAAAGCATGGGGGAAAGCGTAAAAGGTATATTGGAGGTCGCCTTTGGAGCTATGTGGGAGGGCGCCTCTGGAAGCATTTGGGAGGGCGCTTTGAAGGTATGTGGTTATTGTGGGACGGTGCCTTCAGGTGTACCGGAGCGCGCCTTACATTCAGTGAAACACGCTTCATATTCAGCCGGAGCGCGCCTCACATTCAGCGATGGGCGCCTTCGGCGCCCTTTAACTGAATATGAGGCGCTTTCATGCAACCGAAGGCGCTTCTTCGGCGCTTCAGAGTGCATGAGGGCGCCCTTCGGTCCCATGGAGGGCGCCCTTCGGTCCATGAGGGCGCTTCGGCGCCAAGGGGGGGGGGGGGCATGTGCGGTGACCCCCCGTAAATACGCCCCTGAATGGGGCACGTGCCCCCTGTTGCCCTCACTAAAAAAGTTGATCAACTACAACCTAATAACAACCTAATAAACGAAGTACTTACAAAGGAAAACCTTGCGCTCCAAAATGTTTGTCTTTCCACCAACCCAAAACAACCAGAGAATACTTAGTAACTAAGTACCAACAAACCCTGCACCAGTGTCAAGCATGGTAGGAACAAACCTGAAACAAGCCGTTGACCAAGGCACCAGCAGGTTTTCAGTGATGACAACGAGGATGCAACGAACGGTTGAGTAAACCGGAACTAACCCATGATTAAGCAGGCTTAGTATTCATCGTGACTGTACGATGCCTAAATCAAGTCAGTACAAGGGGTTAACTAACCCGATGATCCCCCCGCCCCCTCTCCCCGGATCGCCCTTCCGTTCCGTTCTGTTCTGCCCCAAATTTGCAAAAAGATTGCTGTTTCACTCATGCCTTTTTATTAGCGCAAGCACACAAACACAAAAACAGCGTGAAAACAATATAAAGCACAACACAAATTGTGGAGCGTGAGCACCACTGTATCTCTTGATGCAGTTGTGTTAAGAGGCGCGGTCTTTCGTCAGTTCGTCTTCAACGCTGAGGACGAGCTGGCTGAGCCCCTGCCTTCTCAGACCCTGACAAGGGGCCTCTCAGACCGAACGATGGCTCTCTCAGGTCGACCGATGATTCTCTCAAAGGAGCGGATCTTTCTATCGTACCGACTTACAGCTCTCAGGCGGGAAAACACCCTTTTTGATCGATTGAGGGTCATCCCAAAGTGGTAAACGGCCCTCTCAGGTCGACATGCCGCCTTTATAAATGTTTTCAGTGTTAGAGGGGCCGAACTCAACAATAAGTGGCCGAGGGCCACCTCAAACGTATATAAATGGACACGTCACACGTATGTGTAACACAAATGATTGGTGATAACGCACATAAGTGCATGTTTTTACGGACGCAAATTCCTACTTACCCTTTTGGCGAAAATATTTCGTATGTATATGTATTATGTACATCTTAATACATCAGCAAGAAGAAAATCACGAGTCTATGTTCCGCGCAATAGAAACCCGGCACGGCGATTGTTTTGACGCGCAACTAAAATCGCCGCTCAACATAGTAACCAAATAAATGCTGCCAGATACAAGATAAACTACTGTAAATTGTATAAAGGAAAGGAACACGGCTTCGCAGGTATTCCATTCGTCGTGAGATGGAACAAAGGCGGTATTACTTATAATATAGCGTTCATGGCTGAGGGGCGAGGGCACTAAGCGCAATGCGTGTGAACGGAGTCAAACACATGCCCCTCAAAATCCGTCCCTGGAGTCACCCTTGGGAGAATGTCTTATATATATATATATATAAGACATTCTCCCAAGGGTGATCTGAGCTAAAACTACTATTGATACTAGTAGTTTTAACTTTTGATCTGAGCTACATTTGATAGTTATTATCTGAGCTATTGATATGAGCTATTGATCTGAGCTAAATTTTGAAGACGTCTAGTGCGATTGGAAATTTGATAAGCTATCGACTTTT
>VOPJ01012915.1:0-49858 GCA_014673585.1 Semibalanus balanoides | reverse complement strand
TGTCGCATATGACACGGCGTCCTCGGGCAGGTAAGTGAACCAGCTGCATTATTATTCAGTCGACATGCTAGGCAAAAGCATAAGCAAGTTGCGAAAACCGGATAAGTAACTGTTGTTCATTCGAAGCGTTGAAATCCAGAACAAAACATGTGGAAGACCGAATGAGCGTAGAAAGCAGGGGGACGGGGGTCGCGTCCCTCTAACCACGGCAAACGGCGGCGTCCCCCATACAATTGTGGATTTAAACATTAACCCTTTGAACGTTGCATGTAGAAAATCGACTTCAGAATGCCTACGTCCCCCCCCCCCAACTCTGGGTTCGTGGCGACGCCCCTGAGAAAATGGTTCGCACTTAAGGTGCTGTGAGCTATCAAACTGTTTGAACAGAATGGAAGTTACAGCAGGCAGACACAGTCACAGTGAATGAACCGCTGAACTAAACACACGAGCGTGCTCAATGCAATAAACGTGTATAAGCTGAGACACATGTCTTACCACATCAATACCGATGCGATTGACAGTGAGATAGTTTTCACAGCCAGTAACATACATAACCCAACGCACCTCGTGCGGGAGTCGGGACGTCGTGCGAGACATCAGCCACCTCTGTTTGGATGAGAAACACAGCTGGAGGACTCCACGGAACAGGTCCACACAGTTCATTGTCCTAGTTGAGACACTTGATATACGCAACACGGCCGACCTTTGTACCATAAGCACATAACCAGGAACGAGCCTCTAGAGACAAATACCTAGTTGACTAAGCAGGCTGACACAACCCTCGTCGGCATCAACGTCAGAAGCTCCCTCGGTCGGTCACCTCAGTAGCGCCCCGTTTCCTGAGACATCCAGAAGCCACTCGTCTCTCGCCACAGACGCCGGTATTGTCTCCTTCGCCACGGTAGTCACTCGTCAATTCGCTTCACGCTCTCCCCGGAGATCCACCTCCGAACTGATACACCAGCCAGTACTCACAGTCCAACAGTCACTCTATGTCTTCCTGCACCGTGCATCAGAATGAGCATACAGACCGGCAGAATCATCCCTCACACAACCCCTCACTTCAAACACACGCACTGAGTACATAGACACTCCACAGTCCATACTCTACCCTTCACTTACACCATCAAACACCTCATCCGACTCACTACCACAACAACAACCCTCACTTCAAACACACACACCACTGAGTACATTAGACACTCCAACACTTCCCACACTCTACCTTTCACTTCACATTCACACCCCAATCGCTCACTACCAACACCACAATCCCCTCACTTCAAACACAACACTGAGTGGCATAGACCGACTCCACCAGTCCACACTCGAACCCTTTCACTCCCATCACACAATCAATTCGCTCACTCCCAACACCACTAACCCTCACTTCAAACCACACGCACTGAGTACATAGGACACTCCACCAGTCATTTACCTCTACCCTTCACTCACATCACACACAATCGCTCACTCACAACACACAACCCCTCACTTCAAACACACACAACACCTCACTCCTCACACACACAACACCTCACTCAACACAGTCGACCCTCACTCAGTGTCCTCCCCTAGCCTCTGCCACAGTGCCGCGGCGCTGAGCCCCGGTTCACTCTCCACCAGTACCGGCACCACTCTATCCGTCAGTTCGAACAGCACCGGTCGGTACCGCCCACACAGCGCCGCGCCCGTCGCCCCCTGCAGCATCTGCTGCACCGAAGGATGCGTCAGCCCGAAGAAGGCATCGCCGGCGACACGACAGGCCGCCGGCAGGGGGCGCCCCAACGCCCCGGATACCCGCTGCAGGAGCTGACGGTGGCAGTCGTCCGCGGTGCGGCCCACGAAGGACACTGATGCTGATGGTGATGAAGTGGATGTGGTAGATGATGTTGAAGACGGTGCCGCAGATTCGTCGCGCGGTTCCCTCTTCACATCACCTCGAGAATCGCCTCGAGTATCGCTCTCGCGCGGAGTAGAGTCTAAGGCAGTAGCCGCGATCGAGAACCTCGGGTGCGATCCCGCGTCTTCGATGACACAGCGATAGAAGACGCACGCCCGACGCGGCGACGCGACGCTGATGAATCTCCTCAGGGAGACGTACCCTGCGGGGTACAGGGCAGAGGCAGAGTGGTAGGCCGGCCGGTCAGGGATGATTCGACCCGGGGACTGCAGGATGAGGGTGCCGAGCTGCAGAGGGAGCCGGACTGACCCGGAGGCGTCACGCGGGACGGCCGAGACGAGGCGCCGGGGAGGCCGGGAGGCCCTCCGTACCCCCGTGGAGGTAGTGCTGGCGCGTGGAGAGGGGAAAGCAGGAGCAGGGCGCCACTGGGAAGAGGTGGTACCGACGGCCGCCACCAGGGGCTGGGAGGAGAAGCCGGGCTGAGCGGTTAGCGCTGGAGGGTGGGCAGTTCCCGCCGCTACCACCAGAGGCGCGGACAGTCGCGTGGCGCCGACCCCGCTGGCGACGACTAGTGGAGACGTCAGTCGCGCGGCGTTAGTTGCCGCCGTCATCACTAGAGGCGCTGAGAGTCGCCCGGCGCCGGTGCCCGTCACCAGCGACAGGGACGCAGGGACGCGGCCGGTCGAGCCTCTAGCTACAGCCACCGCCACGGGGACCGAGCTGCGGAGACCCGCAGAGCTGATCACCGGTGCTGGCGCCACCGCCGAAGCCGCCAACCGTCCCGCGCCCGATCCGGCGGCAATGACGGTGATCGGTCGCCCTGCACTAGTTCCCGGCACGGCCGCTAGGGGCGCTGACGCCCGGCCAGAGACGGCAGCTGCCACCAGCGACGCCGACACGCGGCCAGAGCTGGTTCCCGACACGGCCACCAGAGGCGCCACCGACCGCGCCGCGCCGTGGCTGGAGAGCGTCATACTCGCTGTCTGTCTCGCAGCGTTTGGCACCGAAACGCTGCAGTCGCAACCGAAGCGGAATTCGCTCTGCTGGCGTGCTCCCCCGCTCCCAGCCCCTGCCCTGTAACGACGCTGACGAGCAAGCAGTCGACGGAGCCGGGCGGGCGAGCGGGCTCAGTGCCGGGCGGCGGCCAGAGGCGCTGGTGTCGGCCCGGCGGCGTTCTGTTGCTCCAGTTGTATCAGCTTCTGCAGCAGAAAGCGTCGCTCCTCCTGCGCCTGCAGCACCAGACGCTGTGCGCGCGCCGTCTCGTCGCAGAGTGCGCCGTTTTCGTAGACGAGTGAGCGCACGTGGCGTCTCAGGCGTTTGTACCTGACAAGGAAAGAAATGATGATGCGGGGTTTAGTGCACCTCAGCTGCTAAGGTATTTGGCATGGGAAAAAGGCAGTGACACATGTTTATAATTGAGAATATACTGAAGTCTGCTGACTATACCATCAATATGCATGGTCCTTAGTCAGGATCATAGTTATGACTTAAATATATACAGGTACAGCATATGAGACAACCATGGGAATATGATATATATATATATATATATATATATATATATATATATTTATTATTGAATATGACCGCATATTTGCTGTTGGTGTACTGTTTTTGAGTCCTTTCAATCGTTTTACGATCCGCTTTGTTCAGGTCTTAGATTAAAAACAAGATCATCCGATTTGACACATACTCATTTCTATTACAACGTTTCGTGAACTTTCACATTTTCAAGACAGGATATGATTCACACATAATAATCAACAGATATACAAAAACCAAAAAATAAACAACATGTGCGATAATACATTAAAAACTGACACTTTGTTTCGATTTCTAAACTAGATGTTTTTTTTTATGTCAGAGTTGATTACCAGAGTTTTGAATGAAATGTTTTTTCTCATGCACTTATTCGGAAGCAACTCTAAAGACGGAGAAGTTGTCTTACAATATTTTATCACTGAGTTGTCGAACAGTTTCAATGACACTTGGAAGTCATACTGGATCTTTAGAGAGGTATGTCATTCCTTGATGAGGACTGCTTTTTTACCTGAAGCTTTTGTTGACATTTATCTCTAGTTTAAATATAGTGTTGGTGACGAGTTCATTTCTGGTCAGTTGGATGCCATGTGCCTCTAGGGCATGGTCACGCGAAGCTCCATTTTGAAGATGGCAGGTAAGTCGTCTGGAAAGGCTGGTGGTGGTGTGGCCAATGTATGCTGAGTTACGAAGTTTGCAACCTTCGTGTGAGCACTTGTAGATATATACAACATTGTTGGCCTTCAGTTTCATTCTCATCTTGTGTGTTGTTTTTCATGATCATGTTGGTTGTCCTTTTGCTCTTGTAGTAGATGATTAGGCCCATTTGTCAAGTGCTGTTCGCGTGGGTGACGTCTTTTTCTTCAACATGTTTTGAGTACAGTTCATCTTCTTGTAGGCTGAAGAGAACTGGTTCTTGGTAAAACAGTTTGTGTGTTTAACTGTTCTTTTGTTCATTGTTTGTTGACTATTGTCGTTGACTAGAAGATCGACAGCCCTGTGTATTTCTCGGTCGATGTCATTAGATGAGTAATTGTCTTAGAGTTGTCTTAGAGTAATTGTCTTAGAGTAATTGTTCTCCGTCTTAGAGTTGCTTCCGATATAAGTGCATGAGAAAAAACATTTCATTCAAAAAACTTGGTAATCAAACTCTGAACATATCTAGTTAGAATCGAAACGAAAATGTAGTTTTTTAAATGTATTTATAGCACAATGTTGTATGCTTGTATACTCTGTATTATTATGTGTGACAGTCATATCCTGCTTGAAAATGTGAAAAAGTCACGAAACGTGCATAGAAAATGAGTGATGTGTCCAATCGGCGATCTTGTTTACAATCTAAGACCTGAACAAAAAGCGGATCGTTTTAAGAACAATTGAAAGGATCAAAAAACAGTACACACAGCAAATATGCGGTCATATTCAATTAAATGTTTACAAGAAGGAACTGCCAAACTATACTCAATATATATATATCTTATTATATATAATATATATATATATATATAAGTATATATTTTATATATTAAATATATATATATATATATATATATATATATATATATATATATATATAAATCAATAGTACCCAAGTGGAGGTAACAAAATTAAAGCATCAAATGAGAATAGCATACAACTGGATCCCCTTTTCTGAGGAGAGACCACCTTGCTATATACTCACTTGGCTTTAGGACTGGAGTCAAGTTCATGGGTTTTCAGAGCCTTAGCTTTCACAGCTTTCACTCTTTTCCGCTTCACTGGGTTCAAGGCAGAAGTAGCAGCGCGCTGTGGTGGGTTCGGCATAGTGACAGTTATCTGTAAGAAAATGAATTATTTTTAACAGGACATCCATTATTGTGCAAACAGTACATATGGCCAGGGCCTATTGGATTCACACAAATCAATCATTGAAGTTATGTGTCAATGAGGTACCTACATTACAAGAAGAAACTGTTGACCAATTCGACATCAGGTTGCACAGACGATGATAATGATCGGACTTTTGAGTTTTCAAGGGTGCTTATGACTGCATGGTCTCATTTATTTTTAACCCCTCTGATTATGAGGTGTCCATCACCATCTTCCAGTGTCCTGAATTTATCAGATGAGTGGAAAGCCACACCCAAATGCACTTTTAGTCACGTCATTTGTCATCAAAATAACGTCACTAGCGATTGAGCTAAGCCATATAAGGCAAATTCAGGTAGCATGTGAACAAACTTCCTGCAAAAGATGTAAACAAACTTGTATTTTTATCTTTTCAGATAAGGAACTTTAAAACAATCTGAGATGCTGTGGCACAGCTAGAATAACAGATCATTTTCTGCATGAAAGCCCACTGAATTTGCAGTGAAATTATGGACTATTAAAAAATATCAGAACAGCTATTTTGTTTAAATAAACAGCAAACTGACGGGTGCAACTAACGGTCGGTATGGACAATGGCAAGACACTGCTTACGCAGATGATTCAAAACTTGATGCGCTGATACGCGTATAGCGGCCTTTGCCCCTTTGTAGGTACCTACGTCGTCAAACTAGCAGCATCAGATTATCACAACGGCAGTGGTGATATTTTCGGGGTATCTGATTTGCCAACATTGGCATTCTGAACATTCTGGATGCGCTGAATACGAAAATATGCCTCTATATGGGTGGTATTTTCGTTTTTAAAGTTAAGGCCATTTGTACATTTTGGTGGGGAGTCAGCGGGGGTGGGGCGGGGTGTCTATCATTTGATTTTCGAATTTTTGCCCACTTTTGCATACAGAAACTTCCATGAATGCCGCTATACGAAATATTCCTACTATCAGGGTGGTATTTTTCGTCGTTATGAAGTTACAGGCATTGTAACATCGCCTGTGTGATTATTTTGGGGTGATCATTGCAACAAAAAATGGCTACTGAACATCTGGATGGCGCAGATACGGAAATATGCCTTTACAGGGTGGCATATCGTCATGTTACGAGTTACGAGCTATTGTAACATGCCATTTGTGATATCTTTCGGGTGTCTATTTGCCCAACATTGTGCATACAGAACTTCAATGATGCGCTGATACGAAAAATATTCCTCTATAGGGTGGTATTTTCGTCGTTATGAAGTTAACCAGGCATTGTAACATCGCCTGTGTGGTATAATCGGGTGTCTGGATTTTACAAAAACAATTGTATGCAGGGCCTCCTCGATGCACTGATTACCCAAATATCGCTCTATAAGGGGTCATTTTCGTTGTTTACGAGTTAACAGCCATTGTCATTCGTCAGTGTGGTATTCCGGGCATCAAAGGAGCTCTTGTAGCAAAACTTGGGCAAATCGAGACTGAATGAATCCCATGACCCAACCATCCCAACCAACCAAAAATGTTTACAACATGGCTAAACTGTAAATGACGAAAATACCACCCTATAGAGGCATATTTTCGTATCAACGCTCCAGGAGGTAAAGTATGCACATTTTTGGAAAGTCGAGAAACCCGAATATTACACTGAAGGTGGTTACAATGACTTATCCTCGTAAGCAAAGGAAAATTCACACTATGAGCATATTTTCGTAATCACTCTATTGAGGAGTCCTGCCTACAATTTGGGGGCAATCAGCCTCCAGACATATCACTTGGACTGATGTACAATAGCTGTAACGTCTAAAAAATACCATCTATAGAGGCATATTTCGTAATCAGTGAGACGAGAACCTGCATACATTTCTGGGCAAATCGAGACACACCGGAATACTTACACTGGCGATGTTACAATGTCTGTAGCTCAAAAGCGACGACAAAATACCACCTATAGGCAATATTTTGTTATCAGCGCACATGGAAGTCGGTATGCAAATTTTTTGGGCAAATATCAGGACATCCCAAAATATCACAATGGCGAGTTTACAATGGCCGTAGTCGAATAACGAAAAATACCACCCATAGAGGCATATTCCGTGATGAACGCATCGACGTTAAGTATGCTTTTTTAAATCGTGAAACCCTTTGATTCCCAAAATGTTACAAATGGCTATACTTCGTAAACGACGAAAAATAGCACCCTATAGAGGCATCTTTCGTAATCATGAAACAACGGAGGTTTATGCAGGCAAATTTTTTGGCAAACGAGACACCCGTGATCCCCATAATAATATGTTACAATGCTTAAACTTGTAACAACCAAAAAATACACCCTATAGAGGCATATTTCGTATTCAGCGCATCCGAATGTTCAGTATGCAATTTGTTGGCAAATCGAGCATACCTCGAACTATCACAACTGCCGGTGTGACTATCTGATTGCTGCTTAGTTTCGACGGTACGTAGCCTACATGCAAGGCGGCTATATCGCGTATCAGCCGTCAAGTTTTGAATCATCTGCGTAAGCAGTGTCTTGCCATTGTCCATACCGACCGTTAGTTGCACCCCAAACTGACTGCCTGAAGCATCGATTGTTGAATTATTATCATACAAATGTTAACCTGCGCACCGACGAAGTGGGCGGATATCCGCCCCCGAGGTTTTTCAGAAGTAGCGGAAAAGCGGCGGCGCGCAGCGTGGCCAAATTTCGCACAACTGTTTGAGGATTAATTACCCATATTTTGTGAAAGTTTGAACCTTCTAACGTTCAAGGTCACGTCGTCAGGTGACATTAAATGACCTGACCTCAAGTCACGTTTTTGAAGTTTGACATGCCAAAGTCACAGTGGTTAACCAAACCGTTTGAAACTCACAGTGTGTAATACGCACATATGTATGTACAGATCTTATATCTCGGATTTTGTATATCGGTGACCTGAGGTCATGTTTGTGACCTTCCATTATAAGTCGATGGGAGACAATTGAAATGTGCACCATTTGAACAAACCTAGCTAAATATGGTAAGTTTTCATCAATATCACTGTTTTGGAGCTCAGCAGAGGAATGCAGTTATATTTTTCCCGTGACCTCTTAGAGGTCAAATCCAATGTGTCCCCAGGGCATATGGTTTCTGTACAATAACTCATCTTCTACTTGGGGCAGAGTGATATGGTTTTCGCCATTCTGTTTTTCTTGTCGATTGTTATCAAGTGATACAAAATTTGACTTGATCTTGAACACCTCAGGTCAGGCATTTTTTTTTTTATTTGACCAAGCTAGGTCATCCGATATATGATTTGATGCTCTGTGACGAGAGAAAGATGATGATGACAAAAGCGTTGCTCTAGCCTTGATAAATACAAATTATTAACAAAAACAACTTTCGTGAAATTAAGCATTTTGACCTTTGCTGACTCCTGTAGCCTCGACTATTGACCCTATCTCAAATTTGAGGACATATTGCAGAAAGCGCTTTCCAAGGGCATTTTAGTGCTTTTTACTGAATGTTCCTGACTATCTTAGTTACCGAGCTAGCGCGGTTTATGTGAAGCAATGCTAAATTTACTCGAAATATGGGAACATTTGACCTGTTTTGACATCTGGTGACCTCAATATTGACCTGATTAAAAATAATCAGTGTACTTTCTCTAGTACTCTTCACGGCCTACCTAACACCGTGTTTTGCTTCTCGCTACGTTGCATATTTTTCCAGATCTCTGGGGGGGGGGCGGTTATCCATCCCCCCATTGGTTTCAAGTTGGCTGAGACCCATTGAAGTGAGGGTTAACCTTAATATCTATCGCCTTCTGGAAAGTGATATCGTCTCACTCAGCATTCATTACACTTAAGTAAAACCAATTTCAGGGCACTGCCATTTTCATATGTCAATGTTGGATTTGTACTTTGTTCATCTGCATGATTGATTGGTTACAAACAAGTTCCTGTGGTGGACAAGGTCAAGGAAGATACCCCCAGGATAGATACAAGAACCTGCACATCCAGGCTGAGGCACGAATAGACCCTGGCTACACCCATCTGTGTTAGTATCATAAAAAGTAGGGGAACCTAAACCTCCAATATTCAGACACATCCCATTCCCAACCTGAGTCCTTTTCCTGCTATAACTTATAAGAATGCAGATGATACAGACACATTGTTAACATGTATTTATTCTGATAGCATAAAAAGTATGAGGATAAGATGTGTCCATGGCTACTGCAGTTGACTATACCTAGGTAGGTGTAGATAGGGTCAACTGACACAAGATGCCTTGGACAAAACCACAGACATCTCTTAAGTCTTAACTTCAGACTTGTCATGCTATCAGAGCACTGTTCAGATGGATGCTAGAAGCCACTAGAAGTGCTAGTAGTGTTTTAGTTCTCCATGGCAACCAGGTGTCAGCCAATGGGCAATGAAAAGCCAGAAAATGAATACATCACAATAGGAAGCATGGAGCCTGCGGAGAGGCTATTTTCGTTAGCGGAAAATCACAGAAGCAGCAATAGCACAAGCGGATGTTTCAATAGTGGTGCATGAGACAAATCAATATAAAATGAAAACAACACAGATGTGATATGCCCCTAGCCCTGAAGAGCAGTGTTGGAATTTTCATTTCAGGACCTGGTCCCAGAGAGCAAAATGACCGACAGCTTGAGAGCAAATTTCTGACATTTTCAGGTCATTTTCATTTACAAAAATGTCCAATCTTAATGTTTTTAAAAGACAGCTGATTTAAGAGCTCAATATCCATGTGCATTGCAGAGCTGGTTGCACTGTTGAGTGTTGATGGCTCATTGTCTAGTATCTAGTAAGCAGAAAACTAACTAGCTGACTTAAATATTTTTGATTACGTCTAACAACAGACACTGCTTTTTTACTGACACACCAAATGCGTGAGCTTAACCTGCAAAATTGAATATGAAAATGTGAGAAAAAAACATGAAAAGAAAGTACATGTTTCAAGAGAGCAAAATCTTGTGGACCCTCAAAAGACCAGAAAATTACCAAAATTACAACGCTGCAGTGAAGAGAGTCTGAAAGTGCTTCCGTCCGTTTACCGCTGTGACTATTTTTGTGATGTCATTGTGACGTCAGCTAGCAAAAAGCTATAGTGCGTGTGGCAAACAGCGCCCAGAATTTAATCAAAACATGCATTAAAGCACTATGCATATGTATTATATTCACTCTAATAACCAAATGATTTTTAGAACTATGTGAAGCAACACTATTCTTAAGATTATTTTATCCATAATATCAAAAATCTTAAGTTGGAAAGTGTCTAAAGATTGGACTTTTACCTTACATACCTAGCCTTGTTTTTACACTACACCAATACATCATACGACATACGATACCCCCAAAAATGCATTACCTCCAGCCAAGATAATGTTCAGTATGAATCAGTAAAATGGACGTTCAAGTACTTTCTAAGCCATTTAATTTACATGATAAAACACTAGAATACAAAAAAGAGTTGGACCAAAGGCATATCTTTCATGACCAACGCAATGCCTTGGCCCTTATAACCGCTTGTTTACTTCCCACGCCTTGCTTCCCACGCGCAATACGGTAAGGAAATAAAATTCATGTTTTACTACAATTATGACGCACAAATAATACGCCTAATCAAGTAAAGCTGAAAAGTGTGGCTTGATGGTCCAGTGTCGTCATAGCAATTGGCAAAGTGAATGAGTGTAAGGAATGGTGTAAGGGGAAATACGTTATTTAAACCGCCTAGCAACGGACTACATTTAAGCATACACGCATAAAAATGTGATAGTACATACTTGAAATTAGCTCAAATTAACAAAAATTAACAAAAATTAGGCCTCTAAATTTGCATCTTTTAGTGAAATATACCAAAATGATATTACAGCAT
Organism: Semibalanus balanoides; assembly: GCA_014673585.1. Taxonomy (NCBI): domain Eukaryota; kingdom Metazoa; phylum Arthropoda; class Thecostraca; order Balanomorpha; family Balanidae; genus Semibalanus; species Semibalanus balanoides. The sequence continues at coordinate 38,695 of VOPJ01012915.1, read as the reverse complement.
CGCTTTAGGGGTGGAAGGTGGGGTTTCTTTATCAGACTTTACATTGAATCTTTGACGTCATAATAGACTTCAATTTGTATGTGTTTCATTTTGCCTTGAGAATACGTCTTCATTGGACAATGTTGTTTTTGTCAATATGTGTGTAGTCTTGTGCTCGACGCGCCTTCGATATTTATAGATTGAGATGCTCGACTACTATTTCCAACAATTTATTTTCGTGAAGTTCTTAAGACCAGGCTCAGCACGCCTCTATATTTAAAGGTAAGACAAGGGGTTTACTTCTTCGGCGGTGTTATCATCAGGACAGTGCAAGGTCAAAGGTGTTAAAAACCTTTTATTAGGTACTGCAGCTCGAAGAAGATATTTGTCTTTCAATTTTTGGTGCGTTCGGTAGCTGCTGGGAAATATTTCATTCTTCCTTGGATGATTATTTCCATCAAGTATTCTTCCATACTGAATGGAATCAGTTGCCTCCACTTCACTTCAACTTGGGCTGTACTAACGACATTCCTCTCACCATTAGTTATTTTATTAGTTAATCCCTATAATATACCCACCAATTGATACAAAATATCACATTTAGTAACTACAGATGTGCTCCCTGAAAGTTTTTGCACTATAACTAATTTGAACTTCAATAAGTAATATCTCACTGCTTCCTCTCGTTGCTGTCACCAAACTTTGTTTACTCTACAGCTGATTGTCCTTAGAGCTGTGATATTGAGTGTCTCAGGGTAGTGTAATCAGGGCGACAAATCCTCAGATGATAATCAACAAGTGAAATTGTGTCATTTTCTTAGGCGGTCGAAGGCCTTAACCTGCGCCCCACTGGGCCTCTGCATTTCCTTCATCCGACTGGGGGTGTTCGAACACCCCCTCTAACTTGGCTCCTATGGCTCATAAACAAAATCAAAAACACTGTTTGAACCATTATCAAAAATAATTTGTGAAACTATTTCAGATTTTTTGCTTGTGTCAAAACTCAGGTCACCAGAGGTCATTGAATGTCAAATTCTCCAGTTTTAGGACATTTCTCCAGAAACCCCCCAAATATCTCAGAAACTATGCTATCTAGAAACAAACGAAAAAAAGACAATCGCTAGCCATTGAAATTTGCTATTGCTTAAGTTGTCCTCAAAATTGACCTCAGGTCAATAGTTTAGTCTCTAGAGGTCATTTAAGTCAAAAATGCTGATTTTTGGCAAAATATATTTTTGCAGATAACTTCTTACTTAATAAAGATAATGCAATACTGTTTACGCTATTGTGTTTGTCTCACCAAGGCCCTTTAAAATTTGTTAAATTTTATCTTGTTAGGTGAACTTAAAAAAATGACCTCAGGTCAAGGTCAAGTGGTGACTCAAGTAGGTCATGCTGCATATCAGGAGATGTGTCTTGACGAGACAAACACATTGGTGAAAGTTGCACTTCTCTATCTGCATTATGTCCAGAGTTATTGATGAAAAGGTGTTGGTGACCTCAGATGACCCTGTAAGGGTCACTGAGCGAAACCTGCACTTGGATCATACACAATATCCTATGTTAACATTATCCAGAAGGAAATGGACTGATGTCGAAAAAGAAAGCATTTGAATATTTCTCCATTGACTTATAATGGGAGGTCACGAAATTGACCCGACCTCAGGTCACCGATATACAAAATCTGAGATACACATTTTGTAGATAGTAGATTTTTTAGAATCCTAAAAGTCCTTAGAAACTGTGGTCATTGCACGACCGCAAACTTTTTGGGAGGTGGGGTCACTTGACCTGACCTGGTGACCTGACCTAATCTTACACGAAACTTGAATTTTCGCAAAATGTGCGGATAGGATCAAATATAAGTTATGCCAAGGCTCTACGCGCCGCCGTTTTTTCGTTATCTCGATGAAACGGGAGGGGGGTGTTTAAACACCCCTCCAGTGGGGCGCGGGTTAAAGGAGGCACCATACTCAACTCCTTGCGAAGCTGGAGGTCACATATCGACCCAACCTCCATAAAGGTTAGGTCAGGTTCGGTTATTACATTAAAGCTGCAGCTCTAGTCACGTGACATGACGTACATGGCAGTGCGTGGCGGCGCAGTATTCTATGACCGTGATGACAGATCCTCCGGGAAGAAATTGTAATGTGAGGGTACAGAATAGTGTCTAGAAACATGCAGAATGTCCAAATAGTTAATCCGGCATTGGCTGGGGTCTCAGCCGAACGCCATTGGCTGGGGGACGAAAAACGTCCCCATCGTTACCTCCCGAACCAATAACCGCAGCGAGACGCGCAATATGGCAATCCAAATCTCTCAATGAGATCATTCTTAAGTGTACTCGAAATTGTATAAATAAGGTCATATGTTAGGTCACAGTCAGGCTAAAGGTCAAATGTTAGATATTTGAGTTTTTGGGCCATACTTCCCATCCAAAGCCGTATATTAAGAATATTATCGCACAAAGTGCTCTCAAATGTATGGTGCATCTCCCGTATAAGCTTAAGTGAAATTGTAAGCAAAGGTCAAGGTCAAGATCAGGTCAAATCAGGTCACTATTTGCAAGAGATCATGCGACACATGTTTTATGGTTTATCTTACACAAATAACTCGATCATAGCAGCCATTTGCACACCTGACCCGATATAAGGTCAAGGTCAGGTCATAAATGGTCAAAATTGAAAATAAATAAATATAAATACAAAATTCATCTTTATTATCCAGTTTTGTTCTCAGCAATGCAGTGGTACCATTTATTTGTATGTATCTGGTCGAAAAGCCCCAAAAACGTACTTTAAAAAATGACGTCATGAGATAATCATACTTGGGAAGCATTCAGTGATTCAGAAATACAGATATTGTTTTTAAATTCGGTTTGGGTATTGTACATATGTAGTTCTCTTACATATCTACCGGTTTTTGAAAATATTTAAAAATGTTGATTTTGTGGGCATTTAGAAGAAAGAAAAAAATGGGGGTCAAAATCTCAAATTTCAAAAATCCGAGATTGCCATTGTCTACACCTTGTCATTTGCTATTTTTTACGTTTTTGAATTGCATTTTCCTTGAGGAATGGTCTTTGTACAGCCTGTTAGAGCTTACTTGATATATGCGCCAAAGTCGTGTGTAGTGACGTTACAAAATTCGATATAACTCGAAAAACAATCGGATATTTTTTGTTTAACTGAAGACGTCAAATTGATGTAGGATAAGGTACCCTAAGTTTCGCGTTGATAGTGCTGTTCGTTTGTGAGCTATTTAAAAAATCCCTGAGGGGGTGGGGGCGTCCCCCCCCAGCCAATGGCGGGTTACCTTAGTGATTAAATAGTTAATTTTCCAAACAGGGTCTTACCTTTCTTTGTGCCTTATATCCCAATGACCATAAGATAAGGTAAGGTATATCAAAACACTGGGAATATCATTGGTATGACCTCTACTTGGTTTAGGAGGATTGTCCTTTTGATAGTTATCACTTCTGCACATTTGCATTCAGTATCTTCAGGAAAGGTCACTGGTATCATTGTGTGTGCTGTAGATAACATATTTAGTGTAAACCACAACATCAGACACATGCTAACACGAGGCCTGGGACGGCTGTGGTGTAGTGGGCAGATCATCTGGTTTGAGCCGACCCCCAGTCAAGGGCATTGGCAGCTTCCAGCTTTGGTGACGTCACCAAAGCGTGAAGTTTTATTTTTTCTCCCTTCAAACTATATGCTAACCCTATGGAAGGTACAGTAAATTTCGAAGAAATTACACTTCAATTAAACGATGAGTTAAGACGGTGATACGAAAAAGTTAAGCCAAACCATACGAAAGCCACATCTCTTGTCTATCCGCACCTACGCCAAGATTGCATTGTCCACTTATACTTTCTTGACATGGAAATTACCTTATTGTAATTATACATCACAGCGTCGTACTTATGTAACATAGGCGTTATTTATTCGTAGACGCGTATGACTCATAGCGCCGTGAGAGTTGTAGAAGTTGTCGCCGGCCAGAGCCAGATCCCATTAGTTCCAAGGTTGGTAATATGTTGGATTAATGATACAATATATTCAGAATTAAACTAGTGACGTTGCGAAACGTCAGCAGTCACTATAAATTTTTAGGACACAAGCTGGTAAAAGTCGGACTAATCAGCAAGCATCTACCATGCCTTACACACTTACATCTCAGGTATGGTCTCACCGATGGTATCTATCTTCTAGTCAGTCTTGCCCGAGCGCTCTTATATCGAACAAGATAGTTGAACACCCTATAACTGATTCAAAATTCCACTTTATCGCTTGAGGTCGTGCCACATACGCACATTAAGATTAATAGACAGCGAACTTAGATCTGGTAAAATCTCACCATGTCAGCAGTCTATTTCAGGATGTAAGTCTACAGATGCTGTTTACTTGTCGATAATATATACGTCTATAGGTCGGTGCGCCTAGCACCTTAACACGGTAACAGGATATGGCATTCAGTGATCCGTCCCATTTCTGAGTTTATTAGAAGATTCACGTTGGCTAGGCCAGTAGACCACCATATCAAACACCGACACCCTATATAGATCCATTAGTGAATAGCTCGCTTACAGTTCATGGATCCATTGATAGTTTATACACTGCGACAATCACTCTAGTAGCACCAGTGTCACAGACTTTGCATGTATACACGTCGTGACCTTTCGTAAGTGTATGATTGACCGGTCTAACAAGGTAGAACCTCGATGATAGAAAACGACACAAGGTCACGTATAGGTTTTTCTACCTAAGTACAATCTATTGTAAACACAATATCAAGAGGTAGAGCACTGTGTTGTTAGATTAACTAGAGGTAGGGGGGTATGGCTAGATCTGTTTATTGTGTACTCTACGTGTACATATTGTATTCATCTGTCTTCACTTGTCTTTCCTTACGATTCTAGCACTCTGTTAACTTATTGTAATCGACAGTTAAGATGGTGGCGTGGGCCACTGTAATAGTTTGCGGATTCATTCCACAATAGTATTCTCTTTCTTGAAGAAACTGGCCCCATTCTTTAGGCCCTCCCCCCTTAAGTACGTGCTTTGGGATTTTTGCAGTTCGTAGCGGCTCGAACTAATCAATCTCATTGACAAGTTACCACCTGTCTCAGTGTAGGCGTGAGACAGACCGCGCAGCAGGTGTTCTCCTCAGCCTCAGCCCTTCTCCGATTAGGTTCTTGCTTCAAACCAATGCCGCAGCGAGACGCGTAAAGCGGCAATGGCAAGCTCTCCATGAGAAGAACCTAAAGCTCAACTTAAAATAATCAAATAAAAGTTCATGTCCAGGTCACGGTCAGGTCCAAAGGTCAAAATCGAGGTATTTGGAGTGTATACGGTCATATTGGCCATCCAAAGCCTTCGATTGCGACCATGATCATCCAAAGTGCTTCTAAATGTATAACACACATCCTACACGAGCTTGAAGTTATATTTTTGCAAAGGTCAACGGTCAGGTCACAAAAATGTCACTATGCCGCAAAATATATACGAAAGTCCAGCAACACAATGTTTTATAAGTTTTATTTTGCACGTGGGTAATTTGATAGTGATTAGTCATTTTGGCGCACCTGGAATCAATTTACGTATTTGTTATGTCAAAGTGTGGGTCAAGGTCAAGGTTACAAAGGTCAAAGTTCACAAAATGATCAAAATTAACCGCGTAAGGACGAACAATGACAGTCGCAGAGCGCACGTGACGCTAAGTGGCGGTTCGCAGCCAGAAACAATCCTCTGCAATGCCTTCCGCACTGGTGTCGACCCTAAAAACTTCGTGCCATGACAAGCGCGTCTTCTCGCCAACCAGTAGTTGCTGTATCGACCGGGGTGCGTCACGGACAAGGTCATGGACGATGTATTACCATTGCCTCCAGTGGTCAGAATGGGACAGCGATGGTGTGCAGTTACGCCGACACCGACACTTGCCGACGCGGCCCAAGCCTGCGCCTAAGCTTGATGGTGCTGTCGGTCGTGATGTGGGAGATGGCGGCAGAATGCGTCGCTTGGTTTGCCTGTGCTATCCCGAAGGAGGTCCGCGAAGATGGCAAACTGCGAGTCTATCTTTGCCAACGTTTTCTGCTGTCCACTGTCTTTGAACAGGGACCTTGAAGAGTGAACTGATCTGATCTGAGATGAAACTGATACTGAAATAATGCTTAAGAATGAACTGAGTGTGAACCAAGTGGCGGATCCCAATGGAAGGGGCCATGCCCCCCCTGGGCCTCGAACTTGAGGGGGTAACTCTGGCCGTCTGAGAGGGACTCGTGACCGACTGAGGGGGCCCTCTTGCCGCCTAAAGGGGCACTCTGGCCGTTGAGGGGGCTCTCTTGCCGCCCTAAAGGGCAACTCTTGCCGCCTAAAGGGGCACTCTTGCCGCCAAGGGGCACTCCTTGCCGCCTAAGGGGCACTCTTTGCCGCCTAAGGGGGCACTCTGGCCGCCTAGGGCACTCTGGGCCCGCCTGAGGGGGCCATCTGAGCCGCCTGAGTGGGCCATCTGGCCGCCTGAGTGGGCACTCTGGCGCGCCCTTGAGGGGGCACTCTGGCCGCCCTGAGGGGACACTATAGCCGCCTGAGGGGCACTCTGGCCACGCACAATTGCACTTGTATTTATACTGTCCTGTGTGCCAAGCAAGAATAAATGTAACATCTATCTATCTACTATCTATCTACCTGAGGGGGCCTCTAGCTCACCTGAGGGGGCACTCTGGCCGGCTTAGGGGGTCCTCTGTTGACCTGAGGGGACCTACAGCCACCTGAGGGGCACTCTGGAGTCTGGACGTCTGAGGGGGCCTCTAGCCGCCTGAGGGGCCATTATGGCCGTCTGAGAGGGTCACTCTGGCCGCCTGAGGGGCACCATGGCCGCTTGAGAGGGCACTCTGGCCTGTTTAGGGGGCCCTCTGTTGACCTGAGGGGACCTATGGCCATCTGAGGGGGCACTCTGGCCGCCTGAGGGGATACTCTGGTCGCTGAGGGGGCCATCTGTTGACCTGAAAAGACCTCTGTTAGCCTGAAGGGGCATATTTGTTAAACAAAAACATTTTGCAAGTTAAAAATGCTAAAATAGGGGCACTCAAAATATAGAGGACCAAATTCATCAAGTTTCCAGATTTGGGTATACGTAGGGCACCACTGCAATTGACGGCCCCGCCTTGAAGATCTGGATACGCCACTGAGGTGAACTGAGATGAACTCAGACGATTGTTCGAAAATTTTATTTTTTATTTTTGAGGTTATAAATTGTGTAACCTGAAAATATTGTTTCTAAGATCCGTATATAGTCGATGTAGTGGTAACTTTAAATTGGCCATATCTGGTTTGTTTGTTTTTGTTTGTTTGTTTGGGAGATATATCATGCTCAAATCGCATTGCTCGAGGCATTTGGTAATTACCCTACTGAAAATCTTAATATTGATATTCTTATAGTTGATTTAGTGGGGGAAGGTAGCTCGAAATTGGCCATATCTGGCTTTGTTTGGGAGATACACCGTGCTCACATCTGATTGGTCGAAAAATTTGGTAATTACCCGACTAAAAACATTATTTTTGACATCCTTATAGTCGATTAAGTCGGGGTATGTAACTTCAGATTGGCTATATCTCGCTTTGTTTGGGAGATATATCAATTTTATTACAGCTAATTATGTTAATTATATTAATTAGGTGGTGCTGATGGATTTTGAATTAAATATGTATTTTTCATTTTTCGGTGCGATGTTTGATCAAATGACATCGAAAAAAACATAGAATCCGCCTTGTAATAGCACAATTGCAAAAGTCTGGAATCTGCTAACCCCCACGAGAGCGCTATTTTTACCCAATTGTATTGGGCTTGTCGAGAGAATTCAAACTCGATATATATAATTTGGAACTTGACCTGACCTCAGGCTTTAGTCAATTTTCGGGATATGGCCTGAACTTTGTTCACCCCAAGGTGAGAAATGGGTTGATTGTATAGATAAGACGCTCTGACGGAAAAACACAATGGTCGAAGCGTGGATTATTCCACTTTAGTTCATGCATAGGATAAATCAAAAAGTTATTTTGAACGAAAGCCAATTCGCGATTTTTAGAACGTTTCAAATTCAGTGGCTTCTGCTGAGTAGTGCACCAAATGACGTCATTCAAAGAAGAAAAAAAAAACGTTTAGGTGATTTTGATGCCTAAATTACCACAAATATTATTAACAATTTTATTGGAATGTATTTAGCTTGGACATATTTAAACAAATTAATGTAAAATAATAATTATAGCATACTTAATGTAATATGACGTCATTTGAAGAAAAAATACAGTAAGTATTATACTGCATGTTTCAAAAGCGCGAGATATGCCAATGTAGAGCTGCTGCTATATGACCGTACCCTGTTGTCTAGTTATCCTGGTTTGAGCTAGGAATGTCATTTTCCCGAAATTTCCTGACCAAAACCAATCCAATACCGAACATCAAAAAAGCATATATGCGAGACAAGCGGATGACACCACTGTTTGTCTCGTCTGGCCGCGTCACACCATATGCAACATGACCTACCTGGGTCACCAAATGACTTTAACCTGAGGTCAAATTTTGAAGTTGACCTAACCAGGTCGCCATATGTACCTTTCAAAGCGCCTCGACGAGACAAACACGATAATGTTAAGATAATTGCTCTATTGTATTAAGATAACCAGCTTTTCAGGAAAACAAGTTTTACCCAAAATGACATGTTTGACCTTTGATGACCTCTGGAGCCTAAACTATTGACCTGAGCTCAATATTGAGGACACTCACTCTGATTGCATTTTGTTAGAGCTTATGATTGCTGTATTCTGTTTGTTCCTAGCTATCATAGTCCCAGAGATATTTGGGGATTGTTTGTAGCAAAGACCTAAAACTGGAAAATTTGGACTTTGATGACCTCTAGTGACCTCTATATTGACCTGAGCTAAAATGCTTTATAATACGAAAGTCCATGTCAAGAGCTTTAAAATGCTTATTTCCGTGTCTTCATAGCCCTTTTATATTTTGAGTTAAACGGGGGTAATTTTGACCACCACCATAGCGAAGTTGTCTTGGAGTCCCACCAGGTTATCTGAAAATATTGGACAATATTACGGGGCAAATTATAATTTTCCAGGATTTTGTTCAGCACCTCCAACACATAAAAATATCCCTGACAATTACTGATCCCTTGTGAGCATTGTGGAGTTCCCTGAGTAAGATTGCTTGGATAAGCTACACAACAGTACGTAACTTCTGACAAGTTCTAACACCAGATTTGCCATGTTATTGATGATGTAGGTGATGTAGATGATGTAGATACTGACATACTTAAGAATGCCAATAGCATGAAAAGTGAAATGTTAATAATTGTTTAGGCTTTAAGCCAAGACACTCCTTTTTGATCAAGTCATTCAGGGAAGACATGCAGAGCATGCATATAAATATGGGTTGTGTCCATGTGAGGGCGAGGCTCAAACTAGTGGTGTCAATCGGTAACCAAAATCTTGGTTACCGAAAAATTGTGTGACCGATTTGGTAATCGGTTGGTCAGGCTTATTTTTTACACTTTTCGGTCAGCTTGATCTTAAACAATTCACCTTTTTGTCACATTTTTACGCATTCTTATTTCTATCCAACAATTTGATACACAATTTGCTCGAACTTCAATTAATTAATGTAAATTTATTTTATCTTGCTTGCGGCATCCACTATTTTGCTTTGCGTATGTATTTAGTTCCTTTTTCACAATTATAATGTCTTATATTGGAAACTATACATGTGCGTTTTATTAATTATGATGTTAAAGGGATAGTGCCACCTCGGGAGAATTTCTAAAAAGTAGCTTAAATGAATGCTGTGAATTAATTATCATGTATGCTCTTGCTCAAACCTACCCTAAAGCAATGTTATGGGCGCCATATAACTATTTTGTTGCGGCGCCCTTAAGCCCCAATCATCATCATCCTAAAGCAATGTTTCGGCAAAGCATTTTCTATTTTTTCCGACTCCAAAACATTTGTCTCGATTGTGCACAGCACTATATATTCAAGATGGCCGCTTCCGTATTGCTTGGACTGTTTGCTATCGAATTGGCGCAGCTGTTTCAAAACAAAGCAATGGATGCCATTGGAGGCGAGCACTAAAAGCTGAATAATTCGCAGCAGTTGGCCACCAGGGACCGCCAGTGAGCCGGGGTACCTTTATGTCGCAAACAAATTTGTGTNCTGTCTGTGGTACCCTGCCACAGGACAGGGGGAGGGGTGGGGCAGGAGGACGAGTGGGAGGGGTAGGGCAGGAGAAAATATCAGGTCACATGAGACAATCTCTTTCCGCCAGCCTTGGGTACTTACCCTGCCACGCGTCATGCCGGGAACCACCTGCGGACAAACAAGCTGGTTAACAACATGGTCTGAACGGAGGGTCCTGAGATTGTAGACAAGTCTTAAAGATGAGTTGAAGAGCTGAACCGTTGGAGATCGAATCACACATAACACAATACAAGTACAACATGCATTCTGTCAAAGGTTATATTTATGCTATACAGCTCATATATCTCATGTCGTCCTACGTCGGAATCTATCAGGTATTCGAACGCACGTACGTAAGTAAAGGGCAATGTCAACTGAAAATTGTTGCATTTTCGTTCGACATCAGCGAGTCACTGTGTACTTAAACTATGCTTTGCATGCATCAAGCATCCATTCATAAATAATTGCGCGCTGTGAAGCGCTTTGATGCAATGTAACTTATTGCAATTAATCTGACATAGTGGTTTAAGGAAATGTAGCTGTTATGAAAGCATTTCAATGATTACTTAAAGGGACTGTCCCACCTTAACATAAGATTTGAGTTGAGATAGCCATTTTGCGTGCTTGGCATTGAAATTATGTATGGTATAAGTTAAAACAACCACCGAGGTCGAATTGCAAAGAAATTTGAGTTTAGTTTTGACATCTGTAACATCCCCAGCCCCCAGTGTATTTGAATGGGGATCCTTGCCGATGTCGTCGTTTCTTTTTACTAAATGTTGATTATAGTCGACTTGTTTTACCTTTGGCAATACATTAGCCATACACTAGTCATACATATGGTGGCGTAAAGGTTTTCTCTATTTCCCAAAAATCCTTCATATGACGTCATCAGCCCAAATATTAAAACTGTGTTGTTGTTTTTTTTTTAATTGAGCACTGTTTGTGAGAAACAAATGTCATAATCGTGTTCGGAAGCATTCACTTCATATTTTGCACCACATACGACGTACATTTGACACATTTTTTAAGGTGGGAGTGTCCCTTTAAGCAAAAAAAAAAAATATAGCACATCCAATTACACATGAATTGCAGCATAATAAACTAAGTTTAAGGGACGATTTTTAATATAGGTACCACGAATATTCGGCCGGCCGTGCCATTTTCCCAGTGTTCACTGCCACGTCACCTCCGGGGCCGTGACACGTCAGTCTGCGTCACCTCCGGGGCCGTGACACGTCAGTCGTGTGCCGTCACGTCACTTCACGTCACCCCGAGTCGGGACGGCGAATTCGGCGCGGCGTGTTTGCCACACCTGCCAATGTGACGGTTGACGGCTGACACAGCTGACACAGCTGGCATGTTTACCTTTGACTCGACCCGGCCGGTGGCCTACCTCCCCACCACTCGGTGGCTAGGAAGGCAAGACAAGCCCTGAATTATAACATCAAAGCACACGACAGCTTGGAAAGTCCAACGCACTTCTGCCACTTCATGCCTTGTATTCTAGCCCCAAGGCTTGAAAGGTCCAACGCATTTCTGTCACTGCATGCCCTGTATTCTAGCCCAAGGCAAACTATAGCTTGGAAGGCCCGTCACTGTTTTGCCACTACCGGCTGTGCGGCCTATTTAAGCCTTAGGCCCGCTCTAAGCTGCAGCACCTTCCAGTATGAGACAAGATTACATGTAGTTTCTGCAGTCGATTGATGGCACGTTTATGTGTGAAATGGATGTAATTAAAGCGAAAATAAAAAGCTGTAGCACCTTCGTGCTTCTTCAGCTGGCCTTCAGTCGGTCCCTTATCATGCATAGTGTGGTCGTCGCATAGCGAAAGCACTTAAGTTGTGTGCTTGTATTGTATGTATATGTAATTGAGAGCGTTCGAGGGATAATTTTCGTCAGAATATAAAGCGCAATGCGCTCACGGTAGTTTCCCCATTTTTTATTTTGCCATTCATATATGGCTTAAATGCCTTAGTCGTCAACTTTCAGTAACGAATATAACGTCATGCAAACTCTTTTTCAAAAGCTTGTGGTGATATAGACATCCACTATCCAGCCAACTTCCACGTCACCGTTCATCGAGCTGTTAAAACTTTGCAACATCTGTGAGGCTCATTAAATTAATGTCGTGAAAGTCTAGAAAGTAAATAAACATACCTACCGACGATAGAAGTAGTTTCGAGACCCATTAGTTTGTTTTAAGTTAGTATCTAGGGAAAGGTACTTATTTGTTTAACTATCCGTGAATATTTTCCCGTTCATTTTTAACTCTAGTTTTTTAACGTTAAGACATCCTTGACTTGTTTTTGATCTAATAAAGATAAAATGCTTTCCATGTTTACTTTCACCAGTAATTCACATATGTTTTGCAATGATGAGGCAATCTAGAAGATATGCTTTTAGCTATAGACTTATCATATACGTTAGAACAGGGGCATACTTTCCGGACATTTTTCGCTCAATATTTTATTTTGCTTCGCTAGAGAGAAAAATGATAGCAAAAGGTTCACCATGACGAGAAAAGCCAAATATGCAAATAAATATTATATAAAGCGTTGGGTTTCTCTCAAGCCGAGATAAAAGTTTTACTGGCCCCTTCACTTTACATGACGTGCCCACACCCCTGAGACGTATGATAAAATACGATGAGGACGATGCTACGGCGTCAAAATATACGTAGTTTTCGCCTGCGTGGCTTTCGCCGCTCATGATCAGGGCTCACCTGCGGATCTGATCTGGTCATCCGCTCCATCGGTTTAGTCGTCATGACCAGGACTCATCTGCGGATCTGATCTGGTCATCCGCGCCACTGGTTCAGTGGTCATGACCAGGACTCATCTGCGGATCTGATCTGGTCATCCGCTCCATTGGTTTAGTCGTCATGCCATCCTCGACTTCGCTGAACGTCAAAAATATGGCATTATGATCATTCAGACTGGAGCCCCAACCGTCATTCTGGTCCTCTGGCGTGCATGTGTCCTTCCCTGCAGGGCCTCAAGCACCGCCGTCCCGCACCTCCGCTACAACGAGATTTAAACTGCTCATCTGCTGGAGACAGCAAAGGTAACTTATTTTGTTTTACCAGGAACAGTTATATATCGTTACTATCACATGTCTTTACGCATTGTTCCGTCAAATAGCATAGAAAGTTGCCATCTGCCAAACAATAGGTATCAAAAGATTGACGTGTTAGGGTCCACTTCATGCAGCTCAAAGTCACAGTTGCATTGTACTTCGTTGGCTTTTCGATTCATCTTCTTGGAGCCCAGCCCCATCGGGGGCCTGTTGAAATGCCACCTTCCGCCGGGGAGGAGCTTCAGTCGAGACTGCACGCACGTAATTACGCGATCGTATTCAGCATCCTTCAAGCAGAACACTACAGGCAAAAGAGCAGATAAATTGGACCAGATTGGCTACGGATTGTTTTCGAAGAATGGGCCTGGCGTCTTTATTCGCAGTCTTTGGAAGGACGACTAACATAGGGGTACGCGGCGGTTATTTCTCTTCAGCAGAAAGGCAGTGTCGCGGTCCCAGACTGACTGACTGCAGCCAATTGGCGTTCGATACCGATGACAAAAGACCAGTGTCTGAGTGACAGGCCATGTCATCGGAAACTAGCAATCGCGAGTCCATTACGACGTTCGGAAATACCCCACCGACGTCGAGACGATTGAACAAAAATTACCCGGATGCCTGATTACGAAACATTACAGTGCGAAGAAATGCATCCGTTGGCGAATTTTCAGAAACAGTGTCTCAGTCAAGATCCGGAGAAGCCCTATAAATATAGCGCGTCAGACTTTTTTCCAGCCTGCTTCATCCGATATCACAGAGCGGTGTCGCATTGTGCCCAGAAATAACTCATTCATTCCTTTTTGCAATGACAGTAACCATCAAATGGATCTGAGCCTCATTTGACAGGTCATGTCCTCCATCATCGTCCGCCGCACGCATACAGGCAGACAGACAAACGCTATGCAACTCCGCCAGAAACCCATTTAGCGCACGTCAACAGAGAATTAGCTGGGACGGGCGGTTGAGGGCTAAGCTGTGCTTTGCGACCTCGACGCGCAAACATGGGACTGGCAGTTGGCGTGCTGGGGAGCGCCACCATTGCGTCCGCACGCACCTGGGCGACCGAAAACTGCCCGTCGCTGATGACGCGAGGTGGGCTGCAGCTCGTCGGTAAATCTCGGGTCAGTCTCAATAGCAGGATCAACGACTCTACGGATTTGGGGTCATATAATACAAAGTAAAACTATTAACTTCTGTTGAAAATTTATTCGTTATAATCGGTGCTTGTTCAGTATGCCCTGAATTCTTAAGTTCGTATAGGCTCGCCAAATTCGTTTTATGTGCGTCGTTTGCGGACGACCGTTCTTTGTTGCTGCCGGGTCCCCAGGACACTTTGGACCGACGGAAGCGCTGGCAGGCCATCATTACTGCTTCCTTCCTGTCCCAAATGCTCGAAACCTGCGCCGACAGCCCAGTAGCCGTCCATGCACGCCATCAGGGGCCCACGACCGTGCCTCTATTGCTCCCTGTCTGCCCTACAGGGCCACTCCTCATCAGAACGGATCAAAATGCACCGTCTGAAAAGGTATGATAACAGCTCCGGCGCCGGCCGCCGCCAAGTAGCGCCCGATGAAAGCCCGAATGTTTTCCGCCGTGCCTGCCACTGTGCAGTGCACACATAGCCTGGGACGCTGGCGGTGTACCGTGTGCTCATAGCGGCCTCATCGGCTGAATGGACCTCCATCGCCGGCGCTGCAGTGCTGTGGCGGCACGGCCAGGGTGCAGCCCGCCACAGCTGAATGCCCAGCAATAGCATACAGGCCTTTGTCGCCGCTCGCCGTCTGGGGCCGACCCCAGCCGAGTTTGGCCGTCGCTAGGCTTACGTCACGAAGCCCCGCCTTGCCTGGCTTCCGTCGGAAGCACAGTGCAATGTCGGCTCAGATACCTAGAGGTTGGGTTGGTTTCTGCTGTGGACGATTAACTGGTCGGCATTGGCAGGCTTTCGGCTATGCGCCAGGTGCGTCGAGCTTGGCTGAGCTTGTCTGAGCTGGGCTGAGCTGGTGAGCTGGGTCAAACTTGCCACCAGATGCCACCCCGGGCGGTGGCGGCCGGGCTCGTCTTGCCTGCCGGCCGGCCGGCAGCAGCAGCGCGTGTGGCCTCGTTCGCCTCGGGCGCTCTAGGTCGCCATGGCAACCAAGTGACAACAGACGGCTGGCGGGCGGGCCGCGGGCCGACGGCGGCGGCGGCGGCGGCACCGGCCTCAATGCCTGCCACCGCCCGCTGGCCGGTGACAATATCTTCTAATGGCACCGGACCGAGCAGCCGTGGTGCCTTGTCCAAACGGACAGCAGCGCCCGCCCGCCATGCGATCACTCAAAGCAACTCATTAATGGGACAGTTGAGACCACCAGCGGCTGAGGCGAATTCACGTGGGGGGACTGAAAGTGGGTGGCGTGACGGGCGGTAGCCTGAGGAGCAGGCTGAGTGGAGTGGCCGCTGGACATTGGCAGGGAGGCCTGGATACTGGCATGGAAGAGAAGTGCTTGATTAAAGTGGCGCAATTTTATAGACCAGCGCGGCTGGATTTATGGACCACCAATGCTGAAAGGCTAAAAAATTGTCCTTAAAATTCAAGATATAGGTATACGTAAATCCCCAAGCGTATTTGTTAAGGCGTTAGCGCCTAAACCAAGCGTTGGATATTATCGATGCTTATGATATGTAGCTGCATGATACAATAAACACTATAACGTTCTAAACGACACAAAGTGGATTTACTTGGCTTATATATCGAACTGCTATAGTGCTAAGTGCCCGTCCATTTCTTCTCGATAGACAATATCACCTGCTGGCAACTTAACCACATAATGCAGTTTGGAAATGTCTTTACCAGTCACCCGGGGACAAAATCACTAATATCAACGCGCGAACATTGCCATGCTCACGCCCCATCATCCCTTCGTGTTAATGTTTTGCAGTATCGATGTGACACTCAATTATGCCCGTTGAACCTTTCGGTGTCGATTTAATCATTCTGTATTTTTAACATTTTGAGGAATACTAATTGCGATTAGTGTGACATTTCACAAACGAATGATGCTTCATGGGAACGAACGTGTGTTCATATGTTACATATTTTCGAAGCGGGCTATATCTATATTTTCGGATATTTACTGAAATTGGCACAAAAGTGTGTGTATGTATGTATCTGAATTTTTGTGGCATTTATATGTCACTGGTTGAACCACTTGCTTGACTTATACTAACCCTGCCATCAAGATATTCCTTTGCGCTATAAATGACAGAGTAGCAACAACTTCATAGTGAGTTTCTGGTTACCTATAGGACCTAGGTATCATATCCAGTTTTCATTAATTCATTAATATAAATTCGCACCCACAACATACTCATTCAATGTTTGGCACTGTATCTCAGTTCAAATGTTAAGTGGCCGCAAACGCAGTTTTTATCGGGACCAACAGTTAGCTGCATGACGAAAACATAAGCCTAGAGAACTGATTAGTCCGTTTACCAGCACGAATGAATGCATGCTTCATCGCTCTCACCAAGCCATCATCACATATGTTTATTACTAAGCCAAGAAAAAGCCCAAGACTATCAGCAGGTAGTTATCACGAAGATGAATAACGCATTAGGTCACCTCGGAAAACTCGAGCCGTAAGCGCCTACCATCCGCTGCCAGTGCCCCGCCCGTCTCTGCACTCTGCACAATAGATGACGGATATTTCCTGAGGCGAATGCCAGGCATGCAGGTGCCCTGCAGGCTCGCCGTCCGAATAAAAACCACTGTTGCTATTGGTTTCCATAGCAACGGCTAATCGAGCTTTCAGGAGCCCGAGCACAGTTTGGAAATTTAACATGGATCGGCCTGACCTGAAAGGTTAGCCTAGTGGTAGACCCGGCGGGGTCATTAACTGGAATGCAGGACGAATTAGAGGCTTGCGACGAGAGCTTCAATGTATGATATGCATTAGTGAACATGAAAGCAACGGCCGCAGTTCGGGCAGAGCGGTGCGCCGATGAGTTGTTCGTAATGATGGAATCGCTCTGCAGAGCAAAGGCCAAAGGTACGTATAATGCAAGAGACGTTCTGCGAAGCATAGAAACGTAACGTAGGGAACGCTGTGCAGGGCATAGAAACGTAACGTAGTGAACGCTCTGCACTTCTGCAGGGCATAGGAACGTAATGTGGGCAACTTTTTGCGGAGCATAGACATGTTATGTAGCAGACGTGGAAAGATTTTAATAAAACGATGTCTGTAAGATACCTAAAATATAGGTGAACGAACTTGCCTCATTTCGTTTACATTCATTGTTGTCGCTCAAAGCAATAATTGCATGAATAATTGTCACCCATTGAACTTTAAAGTGCGGTTTAGTGTTCCAGTACGCCCTAGCTATATAACGTTATAGCTGCGACGTCCTAAAATACAATTAGTGCATGGCCGAATAAGTATTTCCCATTGACCACGTGCTTAACTTTAGCCGTGTATTAACTGGAGTGTAATACACTCCCGGAGTGATAAATACACTGGCTGAGCCTTAGGTCAATGACCTCCTGGCATTGAGCTCATGTAGAATATGTATTGCTGTACTTGAAATCTGTACTCGAAAAAGTTGTATTCGCTCGAACGGCATGCACTAAACCGTTTATGGCCACTTCGTGGGCATTAAAGATTCAGTTTATGACTCGCCTTCGGCTCGTTCATTAAACTGAATCATTATGCCACTCATGCATACTATAATAAATCAAACAGCGCGCCCTACAGACTAGTGTCAACAACTCCACATGACCAATGTGAGTAGGCACACTCCCTTTAATAGTGCGAGAGGCTTATCGACCAAGAACTGTTGATCATCAATTCAATGCATGCATGCTACCTGAACATTATCCTTTTTTCTGTGAATGGACCAGACTTGCTTGCAACAGAGGTAATATTATTTGAAGATAATAATTCATTAAGAGGTAAAATGGAAAATTCCAGAGGGACTTTGCACCGAAAATTGCGCAAACTTACTGCAAATCCTGTGGTTTGTTTTATCAAATTGTTCATTTTTCACTGTGCACTGGCACTGTGAAAAATTAACCCATCGGTAGGTATGTGCGTTAGACTTGTGGCGTATCATTTAATCGACAGTTATGTCACAAGATGCTCGTCACAGTTAATATCGATCGAGTATAGCAACTTATCGGGAACGCACTCCTCACCAGCAGCATGTGATTCACAGCACTGCACAGTGCACACGTACTGTCGGACGTCACATAATGTGTTTGCTTTAACAAAACATAAAATTTGTTAAGATTAAAAAATACATTTTTGGTCCCGCTTAAACTAATTCACAAAGGTATTTACAATGGCAGCTCTTGACAGCTGTTTCCCCGAAACACGGCATAAGATCCCATTTATGTGGTCTTGTATTGTATCATTAACTTCAATTAATGACTGTTTGACTTATTTTACGTACAACAGTATCTATTTGTGTCATTAAGTAGTTAGTCCTAACTGAATCGATGATAGTGAACAGAAAACTCTTTTTTACAAATAAATATATTGCATACACAAAACGTTCGGTTTTAATGAACCTTGATCATTGTGATACAAGTGAGATAAACTGGGGGGAGGGTGGCATATTAAGGTTCATTGAAACCAAAAACTTGGTGTATTTAATATATTTATTTGTAAAATATATTTTTTTTTGTTCACCACCAAAGATGCAATTTGTCATGGATGTTATAGTTAGTACTAAGTAGGCTTTGCCAGTGTTCTACGTCTCCATATATGTATCTATTTAACTTGTATTTTGTTAATTTTGCAAACAAGAATTTACACCAAAGAAATAAAAGAATTTACACCAAGAAATAACAAGAATTTACACCAAGAAATAACAAGAATTTCCACCCACAAGAAATAACAAAGAAAGTGCTTGTGTGTATATCCTTGCCTAACTAAAACGTATGCATTTGTAATATTATCATACACGATGTTTGACAATACACTCTAAGCGTACTTTATATGGTATGCACTTGTTGTTCAGTCATACAGTGACAAGGCAAATTCAACATTGGAGAGGGCTCATGATTGTGAAGGGGAATCATCGAGTTGCGGCTTGCCCTCACCCTGTTAGAGGCCGGCCTGGTTCGTTTGCGGTGTGTCTCGCGGTTGACCGGCCCAGTGCTGGCTGACGGTCCTGGTGGTAAGGATTCGCCTCGGGGTCCATATCAGGCCGGAGGCCCTGAGCTCATTATAATGAAGGCCGGAGGGGAGCTTATCTACTGGTAGACAATCAGATCTGTATGAACAACGCATGCAACAACTTCATTGGTATGTGAACGCATACTCATTCTATCCCCTCCTATCTCCATTGTGAGACCCCGCTTTTTTACATAACTGCCGACAAAGCACCAACAGAGGGAGCGTGGCTCTTGAACCATCCAACAATCCTGCTGCTCTCGACTGCAAGGAGCTGTGCGACGCGACCCATACTAGAACCCGCGCAGACCCGTCCCCCCCCCCGCCGGGCCACCGTGTTTAATTCCGCCACTCCATACCCATTGCCCAGGCCACCCACTCTCTCTAAGCAGGGAGAGAGAGCACTCTCAACAGAGGGGAGGTACCCCTAGACAGCTCGACAGCACGGGTTGTGCCGGGTCGGCGACCTGCGGGACGCCCGCTGGAGGGGGAGGGTGGCAGGGAAGGGAGGGAGGGGGCAGGTGGTCGGGTGGCGCCCCAGGAACAGCTGCCGTCATCGCCACAGCCTGCCGCCGCCTCCGCCGCCGCGCGTCGCCCGGTCCCTCCAGCCCTCACGTATCTATGTAGAATGATAGGGCCACGTTTTAGCGACCTATCATACTTAGGCAGACATAAGGCAGATACAAATATAGATGTTGCTTTGAATTTCTGTTGGTAATCGTCCATACTTGGTTCTCCAATATATATATTCCATTTTTTGTGTTTTGTTATGCTTGAGCACTGATAACAGAAGAACAGTGTAACAGGATTCTGATGTTATATGTGTTTGAGAAGAAAACAAATGTGGGCCATTTTGTTAAGCAAAATAAACATTTCAAACATGTTTTTAAAAAAATATATATTTTATTGGAGAACCGAGCATGGACGATACTCAAACGGAATTGCAAAGCAGTGTCGTTATTTTCGACTGACTTCTGTCTCCCTAAGTATCATAGGTCACTAAAACGTGGTTCTATCATTCCATTTATACGCCCAGGCCTCGGGTACAGGGCTGTACCATCACCCAAGCTGGGCCAAATATCTGCTTATGTGAGCAGATGTAGGTCTGTCTCATCCGGAGCACCTGCTTCGGGATCGGGAACGGAACGGGAACGGAACGGGAACGGAACGGGAACGGAACGGGAACGGAACGGGACGGGAACGGAAGGACTGGGACGGAGAATCGGGACGGGAACGGAGGGAACGGACGGAACGGGACGGGACGGGGAACGGGAGGCGGAACGGGATCGGAACGGAAACGGGAACGGGGAGGGAACGGGAACGGGGACGGGACGGAACCGGAACGGGCGGAAAACGGGACGGGAACGGGACGGGAACGGGACGGGAACGGGACGGGAACGGGACGGGAGCGGGACGGAAATAGGAACGGGACGGAAACGGGACGGGAACCTAGACAAAACGCGTCCCGAAATTGCATGAAGTAACCTGACTTCCCGTACCTAATTTCCATCGGCAAACGAGGTCTTTGCGGTCCCTTGAAGCCGATGCCCGAATTCTCACTTGCGGATTACATTTATCAAACATATGCGCTGCCTGCGACTTTCAGAACTAGGGCGGAGTAGAAGGGAAAGCTCACACTACACACGTCCTGACAACGTTTCATCACCTGTACTACATTACATCAGCCGTACACCTACATGTGAACCGTCAGACCCGGATTAATGACGTCATAGGGGGTGATCTGTCATGTTAGTGGCCTTTGTCACGGGCGATACGACCGCCCAGGCCACCATTGAGGGACGCATACCCAGCAGACACCCCCGGAATAGTGCTGGCGCAGCACAGTGGTCAGCCAGTGTTGTTGATTGAGTGCTGACTATGTTCCGGCGATGTTGTATACGCCGAACGGTCCTAAGTGTATATTATAGATTGCTCGTAGCACACTCTGTTTGGCCTCCAGAACCCAGACGGTGGTTAATTGTGCTACTTTCTTATGCTAAATTGTCCTACGGCATTTGAACAAAGTTTTCTTCACTGTATCAGATAATAACTGTCACAGCGTTAAGAAATGTTACGCTTATCATGAAGATATGAGACATGCATCCTAAATAAAGGACCGTTCTCGATAATTGATAGCCTAACGCACATTTCTTCCAGACAAGGAAGCAACGGAATGCCGCGTATAAGACTGACACTCCATGACCCTGCACCGCCTGAACACTTCCTGACACTCACTGACATTCCTGAACATTCACTGACGACTCACCGACACTCACTGACACTCACTGGCACTCACTGACACTCACTGACACTCACTGACACTCACTGACACTCACTGACATTCACTGGCATTCACTGACACTCACCGACACTCACTGATACTCACTGACACTCACTGTGACACTCACTGTGACACTCACTGACACTCACTGGCACTCACTGACAGCTCATACACTCATTGGCACTTTCACTATACACACACTGACACTGCACTGACACCTCACTGACGCTACTGACAACTCACAGACACTCACTGACACCACTGACTCCCACTACACTTCACTGACACTCGCTGACTCTCACTGACTTCTCAACTGGAACTCTCACTGACCTCACTGATCTCACTGACTCTCACTGACTCTCACTGACTCTCACTGACTCTCACTGACTCTCACTGACTCTCACTGACTCTCACGGATTCTCACTGACTCTCACTGACACTCACCGACACTCACTGCCACTCACTGCCACTCACTGCCACTCACTGACACTCACTGACACTCACTGACACTCACTGACACTCACTGACACTCACCGACACTCACTGTACTGCCACCGAAAGCGGAGAAGGAGGCGTGCCAAGCCCACCACATGCAGGCCGGGGAGAGAGAGAGGCAGTTGTGTGTTCACTGGCAGCTCGCCCAGTGAGACCGTTTGCGCCGACATTTGAGGACGAACCAACACAAAAAAGACACGCTGGCGCGCCAGCCAGACAACCAGGCCAACGTCGGCACGTCATAACTTTATGAAGGACATCCTCTCCCGGAACTGGCCAGTAATGAATGATGTCAGCACCTGGGTGATTCGTTAGACCAGGAGAAGTCTTGGATGTTTATGGGGCGGTATTATTTGTTATTATGTTATAGTATTAAGTATAATATTGTGAAATAAAGGCAGGTTTTGCTCGTAGCACAGTCACACTAGCAACCTTCGATTAAAATGCATTTACCATGATGGCTTATCATGCATCCATTCTCGTACAAACAAAACCCGCGCCGGGAGCCCCTCAGCACCCCGTTATTTGTTCCACACCCCTCTTCCCGACTCGGTGGAGTCCCTTTCCGCCCCTGCCGCCGTCTGCAGCTCGCGCCCACGCCCGGCGCGCGTCGGCCCGTGCCAGGCTCGGATTCTCCGTACCCCCATCCATCAGGGCTGGATACTACAGCGTGGGAGCCGCCACCAGGACCGCGGGACCCCAGGGCCGCCGGCCGCCGCCGGCCACCGAGCGCCCGGCGAGGGACGCCCGCTGAGGGACGCCCCTCCCGCAGCCAGGGACAGAGCGAGTTTGGAGAGGGGGAGGGAGGGGTGGCACTGGCACGGCGCGCGTGCCGCACCTGGCCCTCCCCGGCGAGGCTGGCGTGCGCGGCGCCCGGTGTCCCACCGTGCAACAGGAAGCCGAGCCGCTGCCGCTGACGTCGGTCCCGCTGCCGACCGCCGCCGCCGCGCGGGGTCGAACAGGGTCGCAAATGAGGCAGCCATGCAAATGGTGCGTTGATCTGCCGCTGGTGCTGACGGCTGAGGTCTAATTGCAGGACGCAGCTGTGAGGAAGCGACCAGCGTCCGACCTGAACGGGAGATATTGCCACTCTGTGCGTGATAAAGCGATTGTGGGATTGCGCCGGTTGTGCTGAGTGTTTTGTTGGTATTGCTGTTGTTTTTGTATTGTTGTTATAAATAGTCCGTCACCCATGATCAGGCAACTAGGAGTGCCCCCTCCGCAATCTCGACGACCACAGCACCTTACGTTAACACCAAAACAAAACAAGGCGCGTCTCTCCCCGCAAGAGATGGAAAATACCTAACTTAACAAATAGCATAAAACAAAAAGCACGGTTGAAATGTAAGTCGTGCATATGTATCAAAACAAGGAGGCTGAAAGTAGTCAAATGTTATTGCTACTCTTGCTGTTACTTTTGATGTTACTATTACCGTTACTGTTAATGTTGCCGTTACTGTTACTGTTACAACTGAGCGGATGTTGCCTATGTGATGGCAGGGTTAGGAGGCTCGGTGGTGTACAAGGGATTATGTTGTACAACAACAGCGGTTAGCGACTTTTGAAATAAGCCGCGGTTAAAAGAGAATAGCATCAGCCTCAGAGGCTGCCAAGCCAGAAACGACTCAATTATTTCATATGAATGTTCTATGCGGCGATGGACAGTGAGATTAATTGTGCAGCGGTCGTTGTGACCCGAAACCATGTCAGCTTTCTAATTTGAGGGCAACATTCAGGCAAACTTAGCCTGATGTCTTAATGGTTTTTCAGGAGCAAAGAAAACATATAATTCATTTCAGATAGTGGTTCCGATTTCATAATAGATTGGAGCACGTCGTTTTAACAAGTATTCAGAAAACGCAAACGCTATTAGACCCTTCAAATGTTTGCAGACCAGCCTATTTGTGCATATGTTATGGAGCAGCACACATTTTACGTAAAACCATTGCCTAATAGCGACTTCTGCCTACTGTCCTTTTACCCCAGCGATCTCATTTCGTTTCCAAAGAGCTATCACATCCCGTCCTTCCATGCCTCCAATCTCCACATGAGAGAGAACTCATAGCTACACTTACCACTCTTAGCTACACCTCTCCACAAATCCTGCGTCACTATTAATACGCGGCGAAGTCACCCCTGTTTCTGCTCCCCGCCAGTTCCCCCCTCCCTCCGGTACCAGGGGCGCCGTGCCGTGCGGCGGCAGTCTCGGCGCGGGGCGCGGCGAGCAGCGGCGCAGCGGTGGCGAGCAGCGGCGCAGCGGTGCTGCGCTGCACTATTTGTTTATGTGGACCGGGCTGGCGGCGCCGGTGCCCCAGGGTGCAGTCTGTGTCAGCTCCCTGAGCCAGGTCGGCCGCCACCTGGCGGTGGCCAGCCCCGGATAGAGACACAGGTGTGACGCTGCCGGCACACCTGCCTGGTCCGCGAGCCGCCACCGGTACCGCCTGTGAAAGCCCCCGCCCCCCCACCCCCCACCCCAGCCCACCCCGTCACCCAGGCTGGTCCGACGCTAGGACCGGGTCAGGACCGGTACTGGGATGGGGCGGAGACTGATACTGGGACTGATACTTTGACTGATACTTGGACTGACACTGGTACGGACACGGGGCTGAGAACAGAACTCGGATGGGTCCGGTACCGAGGCACGGTCTTTGATGGGACTGAGGCCGGGACTGGAGCCCGGACTGTGGCATGAAGTGGGATGGGACCAGTACAGACATCAGGACAGCAGCGCGCAGGAGACAGCAACGTCCCGGGACTGAGGCCGGAACTGAGGCTGGGACTGAGGCCGGGACTGCAGCCCGGACTGGGGCCGGGACTGGGGCCGGGACTGGGGCCGGGACTGGGGCCGGGACTGGGGCATGTAGTGGATGGGACGGTACATGACGTCAGACAGCAAGCGCGCAGTCAGAATAGATCACCAGGGATATAAGTATTGCACGTACTGCAGTCAGACAGAGACGAGCTCAGAGTGACGGAATTGCAGAGAAACTAAATCAAGAGAGGTAGAGGATAAGGGAGTACCGAATCAATCACGATAAATATTGCGGGCCAAGCAGCGGTCCGGCGAGCTACTGACGCGATGTTCAAAGGGCTTGTGTGGCCTATATTTATAAATTACTGCTGTTTAGTATTTGCTCATTTAAAGTTCGTGTTATTTCCACATTAATGTGTTAATGATCTATCATAGCCCATCGCTATGAAATCAAGTATATATGGTTATCAAGTATATAGGCGCCAAATGAAAATAGTAATGAGGAATTCACACCACTTCCCCGCACTGCCCACATCGCACATAGGACTGGTCGTGCGCGAGTCCGCACGAAAGATCCCAATAAACCTATCGCTTGCCGGCCGTGTGACGGAGAGAGTTTCAATCAGCGGACCCGGCCCACTGCTGACTTGCTGACTGGCAAAGTCAGCGCCGCGCCGGCCCCAGTCTGTAACTCTGCCGGCGACCGGCAGCCGTGGCCTTATCAGCACTACTGGGGCTGAGCCGTGGCAAACGTTCGGCATCTGAGAAACTTCCCGAACTTACTGATGATTTCGGCTCACACCGCCGCGGATTGAGAGGCGCCGCTGGCGAAGAAGAGTGTGGCAGCTCCTCAGGAAAGCTTTGGTTTGTTTCACTGTTCGACGCAAACAAAAACGTAAAGGAATGCCAAGTTCGTTGCGGTTGCTTGGTTTGGGTTCAAATTGAATAACGGTGCTAAGGTAATGCTGAACAAAACTGCTAATTGTTATAAAATAGAAAATACAAGCGATGTATACCACCTATCGCATTGTCTCGGTTGGTTTCTAAGAGAGCAGGCAATGCATCAAGACTGCCTTCGGTAAATTTCAATGCATTTTTACCCCTAAAGAAGACGTAAATCAGGGATAAACATCGGATTCCCTTTTTGCTGAAGTAACACCGATGTTCAGTGAAAAATACGTTATGTCTGTCGTAAAGAATTGTCATATAGCTTAGTGAAAACTGAGATTTGATCATCAACATCATTTGATCCTCTTTGTATCGAAGTCAGCGTCACCACCAGCCAAGCATCCAAACCGTCGAGTCCATTCTACCGCACCGTCTTTCTGATAGTGTTAAAATGTATCTTATTAGAATATTGATAGAAATATTTGGCAATGGTATTACTTCTTAGCAAACACTGTATCATAGCTCAAAACACACGTGCAACAATTCGAAACCCCTCTACGCACAACCCTTTCACCCACACCCATGCCCACACGTAAGACACGAAATAAGAAGAAGAAATGTGATTTACCGGAGGCGATCTCGGGGTGGTGTGAAGGCGTCAGGGACTGACCTGCCAGACGCAATGACGACATGCGCTGGAACTCTGGCTCTTGAAGCCACTTCCACATGCGACGGAACGTCTCGCGGCCCGACTTCAGCTTGGACCACGGCTTGGGGTTGCGCAGCAGGTCCGAGAGCGTGCCTTGCGACCGGCAGAGCACGCGCTGCGCGAAGATCGCCTGCGGGATGCTGTACCGCTTCAGCTCCGCCGAGATGCGCTGCGCCAGCTCCTTGGTGTTGAGCTCTTCGCAGTCGGAGGTGGTTGAGGAGGAGGAGGATTTGCACTGGACCTGGTGGTTGGGCGTGTGCGCCTGGGCTGTGTGCTGAATGTGTCCGCCTGTCTGCATGCCAGGGGCCGACATGCCGTGCATGTGGTCACGCATCTGCGGCGACGGGGAGGGAGGCGACTGGAGGTGAAGTGAAGGAGAGTTGGGAGACACCGCGTGCGGGGACAGCGGGCCCAGGCTGCCAGCGTTTATGCTGTTGAAGTTCGGTGTGAGCGCCGAGGTGGTCAGAGTGGTGGTGGCCATGTAGCCGTTGAAGCTGGAGCTGGGGGGAGAGTGGAGGGAGACGGTGGGACTGAGAGCGGGGCTCTGGGGCTGCGCCAGCGTGGCGCGGGACAGGTCCTCGCGGGTGTACGGGCTGTTGTAGTTCTCCGGAGAGAGGGACTTTTGCGGCGAGTGCATGCCGTTGTGGCTGTAATTCTGTGGCGACAGCGGCGACGGCTGCTGCTGCATCATGAGCCCGTTGTTGGCGGAGTAGTGAGGGGGCGACATGCTCATGTGACTGAGCTTGTCGTAGTGGTATGGAGAGTTGAGGTTGATGCTGCCCAGGGCCGGGTTGTTGTGCATGACAGTGAAGGATCCGGATACGTTACCGGGCTGGCCGTAGGCGAAGCGGTCTGACACGGTGGAGATGGGCGGCAGCGGCTGTAGCGGCGTCAGCGTGGCGTAGGACGAGGACGGGCTGTAGGCGGACGGCGACATCCTGCCGCCCAGGCTGCCCAGGTTCTGGTACATGGGCTCCTGCGGCATGCCGCGGAAGTCGGACGCGTCGATCATGTTGTGCACACTGGTGGGGATATCGTCCCGTGGCGAGAGGCGGGCCGGACTCAGCTGGCTGTAGTCATGTGCCTCAGTCTGCTCCTCGATCACCTGCACACTGAGCGGCTCACGGTACGGACTCGACGGCACGTCCGCCTTGAACTCGCTCGAGGTCAGATCGCTCGTGCCCAGCTCGCCGGCGGCGCTCAGTTCGCTGTGCGACGCGAGTTCACTGCCGGCGTGCACGAGTCCCAGTCCCTCGGAGCGCAGCGTTTTGACGCTGAAGTCGGCCGGCTGGTCGCTGTCGAGGTGCACGTCGTGCGTGCTGAGGTCAGACGGCAGCAGGTCCGAGTCGCGCAGCTCGTGCCGCAGCAGCGGTGTGTCGTCGCGCAGGAGCAGCCGCACCTGCTGGTGACCGGGCGCCAACACGCGGCTGTATGTGGGCCCGGCCGCCGTCCGAATCAGCAGCACCTGCGTGGTCGCCGCCGGCACGTCGGCCGGCGCTGCCATTGGCGCAGCCGCCGCCGCGCCGCTCCCAGCCAAAAAAGCGCCGCTCTACGCCGCACCTGCGCGCCGCCGCACCGCAAAATCGTCCTCCGCGATAGTCAGGACCTTACGCGACACACTCGAGTCTTTTTTGCCGCGTTGCACTGGAAAATACCACGTTCACTGGCGAAAAATGGCCGAGCAGCACACGTCACGTCAGCACAGGACGGCCATGTTTGTGTACGTCGTCGGCGCAGCCGGTCCGCGCAGCATCGACCCGCGGTGGAGGGTAAATCATCGCATAGAAAATCAATACGCCGACAATCGATATTATTCGGAGACAACGCACAGCAGACGCGGTGCACGCGTCGGGCTCACTCACCGCCAACTGAGCAGACCACCGCGAGATTCGCGACGTCGGCCGCTGGTCCTATTTTGAGTGAGGCGTCCGAGCCCGTACCGTCGCTGCTGCCACCGCCACCGTCGACCGTCCTCTTTTGTCCGCGTCGGCAGAGTCGGTCGCGTCGACCGTCGGCAAGACGCACGCTCCCGGGGACGCATGCGGCGAAGCCCGGCTGGGCGCGGCCTGCGGCGGCTGCGGCGGCTCCGGCGGGCTGCGGCAGCTCCGTCGGGCTGCGGCGGGTCGCGGAGGGTCGGCAGGGGAGCACATGCGGCCCGCGCCGCGCGGTGCCTGGGTCATCGCCACCCACACCGCGTGGCACTCATCGATTGCCAGATATCGGTCCGTGGCGCGGCTGACGGCAATCGATAGCGGTTACGGTGCAGCCGGCTGAGAGAGAGAGAGAGAGAGAGCAGTCCGGTTCTGCCGCAGGTGTCACTCGCCGGTCGATGCAGCAATCGATAGGCGCAGATTTAAAATACATCGATTTCCGAGCTCTAGGTCAGGAAGTGCCATTGATCCCGGCTGTGTGACGTAACCCTCTCGCTCTCCGTTCTCTCCCGACCACCACGTGACAAGCAGATCGACACGGAGTGACCGCCACCGCAGGGTCAGGGAGGTCCGTCCGCCTGACACCGATCGACAGCGCGGCAGGCTCTTGGCGCACAGCTGAGGTATGCGAAGGAGTAGGAGGCGCAGCAGAATGCGGACAGGTGCAACTGGTGCATACTGGCGTGAAGCAGTCAGCTGAGGGAGTACGGGTGATAGGTGATGTTGACTGATGTGTTATGACACGCCTTTCTGAAGATGTTCATCATTGTTCAAGTACAGGTAAAATATATCGTTTAATTATGGCATTTGCAAAGTGTAGGTACGCAACGCCCAAATTCCCTGCAAGACATAGTTATTGTTTTACGTCCATATTTGTTGCTGAAGCCATTACTGAATATAAACACAATGCATAGGAGTACTCACATATGTCAAAATAAATAACATATTGCACTTGATTCACAATGTAATTCAAAACAGACCCGTAGCCGGGCAGATGCACTGGGTGCTTTTGGAATAAGTGCACCTTCTGACCTTAGTCGGTGCACCCCCAGTAGTTAAGGTATAGGTAGTACCTTCTTTCTCAGTCGAGTAAAAGCAATTAAACACAAGCGATTTTGAACATCTCGCGTACAATCCAGTAAGTAGGACACCTATCAGGACAATTCTGTGCAGATGCAATATGTATACACGTTACGACTTTGGGTCGGTAAGTCTATGATAATGAGTGCAGCGTGCACCCTCGGGGAATCCCGCCAGGCTATGGGCCTGATGAAAAAAAAATGAATGTTCACTTCTAAAGTTATTTTATTTGGCTTTGTACACCTATCAACTAACATATGTTGTCACAGTTTTTAGATGGTTAAGGGGTCACGTATCAATAGGAGCACATTAACATGCTTTTCTTAACTTAACTTAGGTACTTGAATCGTTAAGCATTCGGGCCTCGCACGAGAAATTATCACCTAACTACACGAATGTTTCGAACTAGGGGACCAATAGCAGTAATCAATCGTGAAATAATATCACAAGTCTAAACAAAATGTCAGTGAAAGTTAAATGAACAAAAACTCTTATGCGTCGACCGTCGGCTGGAACAGTGACATAGGTAAGTTTTCATGTTAAAATTGCTCTTAAGTTTACCTAAATTTAAAGCATTATGAAACTGAAGATGATAAGCATAACTCGACAGTTAAACATGTAATATATTCTTGCAATTACGTTAACTTGGATTAGTTTGCATAACATTGCATTAAAAAATATATAAATTTGTCATAAAACGCCAAAATTTATCGTATTTATCGTGCATAGCATATCATATGTTAGGCATAAATATTATCTTTACAAGATAAGCGTATTATTGCTAGCGAACAAATGAGAAGGTTTCAAGTTGTCTACTTGTGGGTATATCTTCCTCTCTAAAATATATTATGATATTATATTGAATAGCAGCGCGGGGAGTTCCAAGAATCAAATACATTCGTGACCAGACCGCTAACATTGCAATATGCAGGTGTGTATGCAAACATGTGTTAACATCAACATATCAAAACACTGTCCACCGTCCCCGCACTGGGTTTGAATTGGTCACGAAATGGTGGGGAGACCGAAATAGGTACTTGTAAATAGGTACTCTAATAGGTGTAAATAGGTAGGTGTAAATAGGTACTCGAAATAGGTACCAAGTACCGAAATAGGTACTTGGCATATTTTTTCAATATATATATATATATATATATATATATATATATAAATTTATTGTTAAAAATGACCGCATATTTGCTGTTGGTGTACTGTTTTTAAGTCCTTTCGATTGCTCTTACGATTCGCTTTTGTTCAGGTCGTAAATTAAAAACTAGATCACCGATTGACGCATCATTCATTTCTTTTGCAACGTTTCGTGAACTTTTCACATTTTCAAGCAGGATATGATTCACACATAATTATGCGTACACACATAATACTATGTGTGAATCATATCCTGCTTGAAAATGTGAAAAGTTCACGAAACGTTGCAAAAGAAATGAATGATGTGTCAATCGGTGATCTAGTTTTTAATTTACGACCTGAACAAAAACGAATCGTAAGAGCAATCGAAAGGACTCAAAAACAGTACACCAACAGCAAATATGCGGTCATTTTTAACAAGAAATGTCTACAAGAAGGACTACTGCCAAACTATACTCACATATATATCTGTTTCGGCTGTCCTTAATCGAAATACCGGTTGCCGCACTCATAAAATATACATACCAGGTTGAAGGCATCCGATTTTAAACATGTTGCAGCGCAGCCAGAAGTACATAGAAAGCATCTTAAAACAAAAATATTCGTTATTCTCCCCTGCCAGGTTATTATACGTAGAATATAGACCCTTGATTCTACGTGAAGGCGGCTTGTAAATTAACGTGAAATTGTATTCCAGTTGCCTGTTTTATCCACTGCACCCACACTGCGCCAGCCCAAGAACAGTCTGTGACTGCTGTCTGCAGGGCACCGTGGCACGTACCGTTAACCGTGTATTGGCAATTCTGGACCGTTACATCTTCACTCGTATCCACTCTTATGTAATCTAAATAATGGAAACTAAATAAAGGAAATAATAAGAAAGGAAAATAGAAGGTGTCGTGTGTTGTAATCATGGACTTCGCTACGAGGGGCATGCCGGGCAACTTGTTTCCTTAACCTTCGTATCGGGATCCCCTGAAAACCGCGCAGACCTGAGGAGAATTTAGAGTAGCAATAATAGAGGTAAGCTAGTAAAGTTTATCACCGAGAATCACTACTCTGAGGTCGGAACCCCCCAGGGACCTACCATATTTTGGTTTGTTCCTTCCATTTGTTATATATATTTTCGTGGCATTACATTGTCTCATTGTTTTTACTTTATCTTGTATACATATGAAAACTTAACGTATTGCTAATAAGCTACCACAATTTTTGCGCGCTTTCAGCGTGGCGTCTAAGCGTCTAAAAAGCGTTTTTATTTTCCGGCATCTTCAACAAGTACTTGGGCAAGGTCCACCATGTATACGGACACGATCCCCTTTACTAAATCAATGACGTTGCGTGCTTCCTCAGCCAGCTGATTTCGCATACTTTGAGGAAAAAAAATATGAATTATCACCAAATAATGACATTTAATTTGCTTTTTTCCGCGTAAAATATAGGTTTCTTTGACTTTACTAGTAATATTTGATACTTAATTTCCTTGCTTCTCTTCATCATTTCTGAACTTTTTCTCGTTTTTTTCAAGGTGAACTATTCCCTTTAAGTCATCCTCAGGTGTAAGAGTAGGGAGGGGGAGGTAAGGAAGAGGGAATGACTTGAACTGAGCACTTTTACGCCTCTGTTTAAATAATGTAAATAAAATAAAATGATAATTAATTTTCTCATCGAATTAATGATTTGTGTACACCTTCATCATCATTTGATCTTGGCATGCATGCTATACCTTTTTGGAAAACTCTATGTCTAAGATACAACTTTACAGTTTCAGCTCTCTAGGTCTGTTTTCAAGGATTTGAGAGAGAGAAAAAATGAATATGGTAAAATGTAGCGATTAGCGGTTAGCGTTAGTTTCCGCTAATTTATTGAGCGGTTTAGCGGTTGAGCGTGAGCAAAATTATTTTTTAGTTAGTGAATTAGCGTTCAGCGAAGCTATCTTTTCGGTTAGCTGCGCTTACTATAGGTAATTATGTATTAATGCATACATAAGCCTAGCATGACACGAAATACGTAGCGCTCTTGTATAATATCGCATACGTAATAATTATTGTATTGCTATGTGTATGGTAAAAAACAGCTGTTTAATGTGGACTGCACTACTATCTGTATTATCCCTTCACATGTGACCGTGCCGACCTTGGACACGAGAGGGACCCGGCTCGGATCGGTGTCGTGTCCGCCCGCTCCACTGAGTGAAGCGACTGACGTGGTCACGAAAGCGCCACGGACGCCGAAATTAAAACACCGCATAATGCATTAGCTAAAGCGTTACGTGGGCGGACTCAGAACGTTAAAAGGTTATGTTTTGGGTGGGGTGAACTCCAAAAGAGTCTCACACAATGTTTAAGAACTCATAGAATTTTTGATTCCGTATGCATTAAATGCTTATTATAAAATACATAATTATGACAGTTGCATACATTTTATTTTTACATCAGGGAATATGCTGATTTCAGGCGTTTAAGCAGTTATTATCCCATTTGAACCCCCCCCCTTCTGGATACGCCTGCAATGCAGTGTTTGATCTGTGCACTGAGCAGCACAGTAACATCTGTTGGACTCCATCAACAAAGGGCCGAAATGTGCACTGTGCCGTTGGTGAGGGCAGAGGACTGACACAAAAAGTAAGATCCCGCTAATAAAGAGACTTCCACTCCTCTCCCTCTGAAAGGAAAAATGTCAGGCCACTTGTCAAAGGTTGGAATACTTAGGTAGCAGGGACGTATTGGTGGAGACGTCAGACGTTACATAATTGACCAGGAGCTGTGAAAAGCCATTACATAGTGCCACTAATTCCACGGCGATTATGACTGCCGGTTAGATATTAATATTGGAATGAAAATGCACACATCTTGGACGTTACCATGCGCAGTGCACCGGAGTTTATGCAATGTTTTACAAACACATTTGTATTTGTATTTGTATTTTCTTGACCATTATACACGGATTGCCTCGTACGCTGTTGCATAATTTGCTTCACAGTTTCACTTGCATGTTGCGTCTCCCAGCTCTGCCCCAAGGCTATGACTCATGCGGTGCCTGGGCGCTGAGCCCAGCCCCAGCGCTGACCCAGCCCCAGCCCCAGCGCTCAGCCAGCCCCAGCGCTGAGCCCAGCTGCAGCGCTGACCAGCCGCACTCGAAGCCAGTGTCTCCACTATCAGCGGCGCACAGTGCACTCTGGTCCGGAACCCGGCGGCAGCGGTGGCAGGGGAGCCTGGCCGCTGTGTAAACGTGCACGTTCACCCACCCTTCAGAGGGCGGCAGCCGCACAGCGGCGGCGGGGGCGGCGGCGGCGGCGGCGGCGGGAGGGCTCGCGAAGCCGGATCGTCACAGGGAGTGAGCGCGCCGCTGCGCTGTCTTCACTGTTGTGCCCCAGCAGCACGCAGTCCCTCTCAGAAGACAGCGCTCTGCGCGCAGACGGGGAACCCTCAGAGGTCACATGCTTCTGTGTCAACGCTTTGGTGATGTTGGTGCGGTGTTGCCTCTTCTGAGGTAGGACTGCCTATGGTCGTAGTATAGGCCCTCTGACCGCGGTCGAGCAGGCCCCAGGACGTACGCTGTGGTCCAGCCTGCTACCGTCGATGTCTCGCATCGTGAAAATGGTGCCTTGCGTGGAACGAGGTCACGCTACTGCGACGGCCATGTCACGCGCAGTTTCGCCAAACTGCACGTGCGAGACAAAAATCGCTCAGCTTCCCGGACAACTTGCCCCGGACATGTCACGTCTCGGCCATTCAATTTGCATGTTTATGTGGTCATGGACTGCCCCTTTGTCGTGGACTCTGATGCAATTTATAATTTGAAGCCAACTCGGTTCCGGTGATTCGGGTAGCACCTGTGTGTATGCGTGTTGCCATGGCGACGTGCGCTCAAACATTTGGCCAGGCAACCATGCGTCATTCGGGCTCATTCATTACGCTATTTACAACATTGTGCTATTACGGAGGGACCAATTTCCAAACATTTCCCTCCTATGATAACGAAGCGGCGCTTTGCGGCCTGGTGCGCCGCGCGACCGAGGTGCGCGGGCAGCGTCTCGTACGAGCGGGGAGGGGAGGGGGCGCGGCGGCGGCGGCGCGCGGTGGCCGACGGTGGCGCCGCCGGTGGCCGCGCGGCGAAGCTCGGTATTGATCGAGCTGCAAGGTGGCGGCGGCCGGGCCGCGGAGGGGAGCCGCCGCTCCACCCGACAAGATAAACTCGCGGCGCCCGGCTGCGTCGGCGGCTAGCGCACCACCTGAGCTCACGAGCTCAGCGCTGGCTCACGCGAGGGGTGGCCTCGCTCCCGGCGCCCCCGCAGTCCGGGGGCCCGCCGCGCACGCACCGCCAGCGGCCAGCGCCATGGTGGCGCCGCTCACGAACTCCATATGGTTGGAAATGACGCCTGGTCCGTGACGCGGCGGCTCATTGGCGAAAATAGACAGATTTGGCTCGTTTTTGTCCGCTGTTTTGTCGAATGTTAGAGGCTCACATTGATGGGTCTAAGTGGGGTTTAAGTAGATATATCCATCAAAACATTTTATCGAAAATGAGCAAGTTTCTTTATTTAGGTACAAGAGAATCAAGACATTTGCTATTTAAAGAAAGTTGGATATAATCAGGCACGTAGCCAGGATTTCGTCCGGGGGCGGCGCCTCGAAAGGGCCCCTTCCTGAGCGTTGAAAGGTCCCCTCCCCCCCAAAAAAGTGATATGAAAAACTCTACAGATTTTGGCCAATTTATTTTATGAGGTTGAGCTTTCCAGGGGCCCTCTGATCAGTCTAGGAGACCTTCAGCCTGTTCAGGGGCCCTTCCGAGCTGGCTAGGGGCTGCACTGGCTGCTTTTTCACCCTGCCGATATGCTAAGGGGTCTCTCAGACCTGCCCTGGGGCCCCTCTGTGCTGGCTAGGACCCCATTCGACGTAATCAATGGCTATCTGACGGCTCAAGAGCCCTTTCGGCTTGTTTAGGGGCCCCTGTGACAGTTTAGGGGCCCCTGTGACTTGTTTAGGGGCCCCTGTGGGCTCTGTAGAAATTCCAAGGGCCCTCTGGTCTTTCAGATAGAGCCCTGGTGCCCCTAAAAAACATCCTAAGTGCTTCAACCCTCGTCAGTGTAGGGGGTGGATGCCAACCCCCTCAGTTTTCCGGAATAACTCACGTAAATATCAACCGATCACGATTAAACTTTCAGTACCCTACTTTGCATCAATTTAACACGAACTCTGAAAATTTCGAACTTCTAACCCTTATGACCCATGACCTTTGTGACCTGTTTCTCAAGGTCGTGTTTTGCGAAACTGGCGTCCCGTAGTAACGATCCTGGAAACAAGTGCAGTTCCCGAGTTTGTGTTGTTCAGGAGCATATACAAAGGTGTTTCTAGGTAACAGTTGTGGCTTCTGCAGATATTGCGATCTCGATTGACCTTTTCACAGGTCAACGGAGGTCACTGACCTCCGATGACCTCAGATGTATTTTTTCGTATTCTGACCGTTTCTAGTGGAGTTTGTGACGCTGATTTCAACTATGGGATCCATATAACATGATTATATGTTCCACTGGGTCATGCGCTGTCAAAGGTCAACCGAGGTCACTGACCTCAGATGACCTGACAAGACCTTTTTTAATTTGGCAGTTTTTAGGTCATTGTGTGATGCTGATTTAAAATTTGGCGTCTATTTAGTATTCTTGATGTTCTTTTACAATTTTAGATCGATAAGTTCTCATTTTTTACACATCTACGCTTCAACGAAATTTTGCTTTGACATGACCTCAGAGGTCACTTGATAATCAGGACCTTAAAATCAGATGTCAATGGCTTCCTCCCATCACAAGCAACACGCGCTCGTTTTTTAATCGAAGCTCTAGCTCAATTAGGGGCCAAACGCCAAGGGGGTTCCCCCCTACACAGTCACGCAGTGATCTTGCCCTACACGGGCGAGGGTTAAACTGTCGAAAGACCACGCTTCGCGTGGTCTTTTGACTCTTAAAGAGCCCATGACACCGCGCTTCGCGCGGTCTTGTCGGCTATTTTCGGCGCGCTGTGCGCGCCGAAAAGGGCGGGCCTCGAAATAGGTTCACCGGGCCTCCAGGTTGGGGGTGGCCGCCCCCACCGCCCCCTCCCAGGGGCGTAGGAACTCATTTGAAGTTGGGGGGGCAAAAGACATTTTGAAGTCGACTCTTTCCATGTAACGTCCATAGGCGTAATGTTAAAATCCGAAAATGTTGGGGGGAAGTTGCCCCCCTGCCCCCCAGCTCCTACGCCTATGCCCCCTCCCATTGGTTACGTGCCTGGTTATAATCAGCCATCAATGCATAGGTAATAGGTATGTACCGTCTGAACGCATAACGAAGAGTTCTTAGAATTATGACACTTTAAGAGATTTGGCCCCAAACATCTGTTCTATCACTCTGGATCCACATTCATGGAGACTCATTGTGAGGTTATGTTACTTAAATTCGCTCGTCCCTTGTTCTAACGTTTTTATTTTGCATTCCAATATGCAAAGCTGGCCGTGCCGATGCATATCTAAAATGGCTAAGTGAATAGTGATGCTAAAGTGGTTTGTGAGCAGCAGACTTGTGACTGGAGCCCAAAGTTTGATCTGGGATCCCAGTGGATCCCTCGATATAAAATGCATAAAGATCTGGGATCCCAGAAAATTCCTCTGCGTAAAATGCATGAGGATCTGGGATCCTTCTGGATGTTTCGGCGTACAATGCTTCAGGATCTTGGATCTCAGTGGATCTCTAATTTAAAACAAGCCTTAGATCTTGAAACGCAAGATGGGGGGATAGACATACAAATTTGTGGTCGCTATTCTGCGTCTGTACTATGCAGATAATTATGTGTTACCTGCAAATTATCTTGTAAGTTGTACTGTACCTATTAGCAAACAGATCTCGGTAATCAATTCTGCAATATGACAAAATTGCATGGATCTGGGATCCCAGTGGATCCCTTGGCATACAATATACTAGGATCTGGGATCTCTGTGGATCCCTCTGCTTATTGTGTACCTGGATCTGGTGTCCCATGTGGACAGGGACGTGGGAACCGGGGGCAGTGGGGGCAACGCGTCCCCTCAACTTTGGACCTGGGGGGGCGACGTCCCCTATCGGCCTTCCCCCGTCTTAAACCATCTTTTAACTCTGAATTAGATCAACGGCATTGTCTACGGAAATTTATTGATGTCTTGTAGAACAAAGGAGCAGTTTCAACTTTAAAGCACAAATTAAAATACATAAAATTAAACTGCATTGAATTTGAAGATAGTTTTGCACCTTTCCATCTAAACAGTGGCACTGCACATTTGAGTTTTGACTATCGTAACATAGAAACACTGCTAAATACAGCGCTCACCTGCCATAGGATATGTCGTATGTTTCTTCGTCGTAACGTTGATAGAGCTACTTATTGGTCACAATGTTATATTGCTTTTCGGATGTAAATGCTAAAATTCATGAATCATTTATAGGCGCCACAGAGCAAAAAACATTCAGTCTTATTGGCATGGGGTAGGTCAGGGTGCTTCATTTCTTATAAAGCAAAATGCGTCATTACTGATGCATGATGTCGGCTGTGCTCCCCCGACGTTCAGCAGAGAAAGAGTTGGCTATTTATATTCATATATATATATATATATATATAATAATAATATATATATATATATATATATAATAGTATATCAGGGCCTATTTTTAAGGGAAACCATTGGGGGGGCAAGAACAGAATCCAAACATAGCACACAAGGCAAAAGGACGTAAGCATGACTCTGATGTAATATTCCAGTTAACCGTGTTGGCATCGAGCCAGAAGCCCCAAAAGACTGGAAGGGGACGAAACATTAACCGTTCCTACTAAAAAACATCGATTTTCATAAACCCACGTTTATACTTTAAAAAATGACACGAAATATAATGTCACGTATTGCTCAATTACTTATCCCATTGTTGGGGAAATGTGATCCAGCTCGTAGGGCA